>JARQWZ010004881.1:72500-90000 GCA_033150135.1 Gobio occitaniae | reverse complement strand
ATGAATGCTGAAGAGAAGACGGCTTGGAATGCGCGGGAACAGGTTTGATGAAGACGCGTGAGCGGAGGCGTCTGTCACGTACACCTACCCGTGTCTCTCTCTCTCTCTCTCTCTCTCTCTCTCTCTCTCTCTCTCTCTCTCTCTCTCTCTCTCTCTCTCTCTCTCTCTCTCTCTCTCTCTCTCTCTCTCTCATGTTGATTGAACACTCAATGGAGGAGAAAGTGTGAACGCTTCCATCAGTCATGGGCACAGTGTCCTCACAGCTTGTTTACAGAGCTTCACTATAACTTCTAATATAAAGTATACATCCGCGCTGTTTTTCCACAGAACGTGCTGTGATCAAATAAACATGGCGTTTGTTTTCAGATTTAAGACGTTGGCTGATTTCTACAGAAGCGAGATAAGATCATATATAAATAATCACCTGTGTGGGAGAAAGAAAAACAGTATTAGATCAGCGTTAAAGGTCACACTAACGCATGTTTTTATATTCATCTCCTGAGGTCACGACGGGCTTTGGTGACAAAATATTCCTCAGGCGGTCGAAAACTTCTTTGGTGACGTCCTGAATTTAAAAAAGATGATTCATATCCCATTATGATTAACTTTATATGTAGCTTAAATGTGATGTTGTTTTCAGATAAAGTTGTTCGTTTTCATAATAAGTAATTGGGAAGTCCCTGTTTGTGCTCAGCTTGGGGTCTGGCCTGTTATATATTCACCACATCTAGTAAAGCATGAAGGTCAGTGTCACGGCGAGGAATTCCTTCTGTTATTAACTCCATCGATAGGCTAGTTAATGAGGTTAATGAAAGCTTCACACACTCAGACTCCATCCGTGTGAATCTCCTGCCACCATCTGGAGAGATCTGGCAGCTACAACTAAAACTGCTCAACAACAAAAAGGTAGCATGTTGGGATTTTTTAGGATGTTCCATGGTATTTTTCACTTACAAAAAAGTACCAGAAAGTATCAATGGCGCTATTTTACCGTGGTATTATTGGAAATACCCTGGAATGCCATGTTGGTACATTAATTTGGGTATCAATGTATAGATAAGGGGATTTCAGATGCCACTGACTGCATTCAGACAATGTCATTCTCATGCGAGAGAACCATCCTAAAAGTTAAAAGGTAACTAGAGTTATGAGTTGATACTTAATGACCAAATTTATATTGTAAAAAAATCTATATATTAGCATATGTAGAGAATATTTAAAGTGTTTTCCTATACCCATTATAGTACTTTACTGTCCGTGTATTTATTTATTCAATACATTTTCCCCATTTCACACACACACACACACACACACACACACACAGCACCGTATGAACATGTAACTGAGGTAAAACCGCGGCTAGCAAAACTCGCGGCTAATTTCTCATAGCGACAACAGCAAGACTCCGTGATTGAACTACAGTATTTCTGGCGTTCGTTGCTTTTATCCACTCAAGTCACATTGTTTAGCGTTTGTCTATCACTAATAACTGTTTCGAGTCGGCTTCACAGAAGCCCTAAACAAGATAAGCGATCTTTTGTCGTTAACCCTTGATCTGGAGCGTGTCTGGCTTCACAACAGCTCAATGCCGCGGTTAAACGCCATTTTTCATCACCTCAGGTCAGGAGAAAAGAGAATGACAGCTTTAAAAAGGATGATTGACAGAGGTTTATCAGGTAAAGCGCGCGCCTCACGCCTCACGTATGTAAATTACGCGGGACGGTTGGCGGCGTTTCAAGATAAACGATCAATTTGAAAAGCACCACAGCGCAAAATATTACGATTTGCTATACGAAATATATTCAGTTCTATTACAGAATACAGATGCAGTCAAAGAGTGGGGAAAACGCCACTGTGTAAGGAACTTTTTCTGTGAAATAAAAGTTAAATGTGTCTAGAATAGTTATCCTAGTTTTCAGTGATAATGACATAAATTCCAGTATGAAAATGTCCAGTGTTTTCATGTTATTAGATTTTTAACAAAAATTAAATTTGTGTGGGGGTAAAATGCCCCACTCTGTCAAAGCAATGCTCTACGTTTACAGAAAACTCTGAGTAAACGCATGTTTAGCTTAAAATTAAAAGACAAGCCAAAATAACACTAGATAAATATGAATATTTATTAATGAACCATTTTGAAAATCTACCTTTTTGAAAAATATTATTAGCTGATGCTAACTAGCTGGCTGGCTAGCTAGTGTGAGGTAATTTTTAAATATAACGTTCAAATATTTGTATTTAACCAAATAGTTAGATTACATTTGATGTTAAAGCAAAGACTGTGATGTTCAGAGCATGATAATACAGTATTTATGATAGTGGGAAGCGATGCCCCCTGGCGGCGTTTTACTCCACAGGCTAGGTTTGGGAAAAATATGTCATTCTGAAAATATTAATATTTTCCTTAAATAACAAGTACTCCCTAACGACAGGCCTTGCTCTTCTCATATCATATAAAACTGTGATGTTCTGCCAAACAAGCTTTAAAACACTTTTTTCTTACTGTTAGTAATTATATGACTGTTGTTTCTCAAGTAAATGTATCTTGTTTCAAGGTTGTTCTATTTTTAAATCTCATAATGAATATAATTTTTTGTTTTTTTGCAGTGCATCAACTGAACTTTGATTTTGTTGGCAATGACGTCACAACCATTCGTTCCTTCATATTTTCATTACTTTAAGTAAAATAGTCCACATGTTAACTGTTAAAATATAAAAAATCATCCTACAACTCCACCTTTTTGTTTTGTTTAGTTACAACTAATTTAAAATAATAAAAAATGGTCTCAGTAAGATAACCCTGATCTGAGGGAAAGTGTGCGAACGTAAGTCTCTCAAGCAGTGAGCAAGCTACGTTTGAGTAAAGAGTCCTGATCTCAGATGTTATCGGGTTTTAGATGATTCACTGTAAGTTACACTACTCAAGGGTTTGGAAACATTTACTCATTCTGTACAACGACATGTTTTCAATGCGTTACATCAATAGTGCATTAATACAAAAACTAGATTAAAAAGTTTGTCGAGACAAATTTTAAGTTGGCTTGAAAAAGCATAGCCAGAAAGTTTGAAATAGTTTGAAAAGTTTGAAATAGTTTGAGTTTTAGTTAGTTGTTTAGATAGATAGATAGATAGATAGATAGATAGATAGATAGATAGATAGATAGATAGATAGATAGATAGATAGATAGATAGATACTCAGGGGACTTGCTAGGGTCTTGCTATGCAATTGCTAGGGTACTCGGGTGGTTGCTAAGGTCTTGTTATGTGGTTACTATGGAACTCAGGTGGTTGCTAGGGTGGTTGCTATGGTGTTGCTAGGGTGTTGCTATGCGGTTGCTAGGGTACTCGGGGTGGTTTCTAAGGTCTTGCTATGTGGTTGCTAGGGTACTCAGGTGGTTGCTAGGGTGGTTGCTATGTGGTTGCTATGCCATTGCCAAGGTACTTGGGGTGTTTGCTATGCGGTTGCTAGGGTACTCTGTGTGGTTGCTAGGGTCCTTTAAGTTTAAGTTTCCTTGAGAAAGCCGGACCAGAAAGATTGAAATAGATAGATAGATAGATAGATAGATAGATAGATAGATAGATAGATAGATAGATAGATAGATAGATAGATAGATAGATAGATAGATAGATGAAGAAGTGAGTGTCAGTGGTTTAGAAATAGCTCATAGAATGGCAGTTAATGGAGTCTGATGAGCTTCTCCAACTGTCAAAATTTGAATTTTGTCAGTTGGAGTTTGAACTGTCTTGGCTCATCTGAACATTTAGTCAATGAAAGTCAATGGGATTTTTCCGAGTTTTGATCGTCAATTTTAGGAAAACCTTAAGTCCGATCAGTTAGAAAAGATATAGCACACTAAGTCAGAACAGTCTGAAGCTCTGAGTCGAGTTTGGAGTTTGTAGAGTTAAAGCTCTAGGAGTTGTAGTTGTACATTTTAGGGTCAGAAGACAATAGGAGGCTCTCTGAAGCCAACTTAATAATCAGATATTTGAGAAAGAAGTGCCCAACTTTTGACGATACTCATCCTGTGTAAGATTTCGTTTATCTATCACCTCTATGGCCAGGGGTCTTTTAATAGAACAGACCGACAGCTGCACACACACACACACACACACACTGTTATAAATACTGAGGTGTGTGTGTGTGTGTGTGTGTGTGTTTAGTTTCAGAGATGGCCGACAGAAAGAGCAGCAGCGGCGTCGGCTCTCGCCTGACTGTCAAGAGGAAAGAAAGAGGAGCAGAGAATGAGGCAAAGAAAGAGGAGAAACCTCCTAAAGAAGGAGAGAAACCCACTAAAGAAGGAGAGAAACCCACTAAAGAAGGAGAGAAACCTCCTAAAGAAGGAGAGAAACCTGAGGTGAACGGGAAGAAGGAGCCGGTGGAGAACGGAGAGGCCGTCGCCGGTGCGGAAAACGGAGAGAAACCGGAGCCGATGGAGCTGCCGCCGTTTGAGATCATCACCGGGTGAGTCTGGACCTTTCCTCTGGGGAACCGGACAGGAGATGACCAGTAGAGTTCAGGTTCTTTACTGGCATTTTAAGAACTGATCACTGGAAGGGTCTCTGAGAAAATGGTCCTTCAATGATGTCTAAACCCCCTTTTGGAAGCTTAAAAGTTTCGTAAAAGTATTCGATGTGTGCTATATCTCGAGTCTTCTCAAGTCTTATGAGCGTTTTGTGTGAGGAACTGACCCACGTTTAAGTCACACTGTTGCTCGCAAACTTGCTGAATCACAATCGGTCACATGATACGCCAGAACCAATGGCGGAGCATGTGACCCTACACAAACACCAATGGCAGCTCAAGACGGGGTTTCAGGGAATAAAGGAATAGTTATGGGTCTGTTCCTCAGACAAAGAAGACCTGGGATACACTCTTAGGTTCTTGATTGGCATTGATGAGGAACCGCGTCAACATTCGTGCTATTCATTGGGGAATCAAACCACCATTTTAGTTTCCCCAAAGATTGTTCTTAGTGTGAAGAGCATGTAAACAAACGAGAGAATCCTCTGTGCAATGGAAAGGTTCCTAATGGATGCCAATAAAGAACTCCAGATCTGTGGATCTATGGGGAAATGTGTGAACGTTGGGGTTGAAAGTGTGTGTGTGTGTAGGGCCGATCAATCCAACCCAACCCCCCCAAGGCCGGCCCTGACAGCCGTGATGTGTCTCTCTGACAGCTAAAGATAACGCTAGCATCCATCTGGAGCTTTAAAGAGTCCCAGAACCCATCGGAGAAACACCAACAGCACTCTTAACGATTCCTGAGGAAACCTAAAGAACCATTGAAGAACCTTTTGGATCTCATTTAGGCATCCGGTGTTCCTCCTAAAGTTCCCGAAGAGGAAACGGAATGAGCCAGTCGTCTGAGAGCACAGTTTTCACTGACAGGGTTTATTGTCTTTGAGTTTGGGTATTTCTCATTTCCGCCTGGCGTGTTTGATAACCCATCAGGGTTTGATTCTGTCCACACATTAAAGCTGTGAATTGTTGCGGATCATTTCAGTAGCAGGTGCTCATTACAGATCAAGCAGGTTCATCTGGCAGCACACACACACACACACACAATGCCTCCAAACCACAGCAGCGTCTCACGGTTCTGTATATGGGTCACACTCCAGGAATAAAGTTCTGCCCCCGCTGAGGGTATTTATAACCCCACAGCCCTTCCATCTGTCAGCCTGTGAAGGAGCTGTTAGAAACCACCACAGAAACCCCCATCGCAACCTCTGGAATGCTGGGAAATAACACAGCCCAGATACTTTTATGCACATTTAACCTGTTAAAGGGATAGTTCACCCAAAAATTAAAACATATCCCATGATTTACTCTCCCTCAAGCCATCCTAGGACATTCTTGTTTCAGACGAACACAATCAGAGTAATATTACAGTTTTTCTCAGTCGCTTTGGTACATTTCTTAGATCAGAATTGAAATTCTCAAAGTGACCTGTTCAATCTTCACATCATCGTGTCACTTGTGCACATCAAAAAAGCAGTTTCTCATTTCTTTGAACAAGTTGCAAATGCTTGTGAACATCCATGCAAATGATGATGTCCAATTCTCTGCTGTTTCCTCCATTATCAGCTGCTTATGTCATGTTGATCTGGATGTGTTATAATGGGTCTGTCTTATAGTCTCACCCACACAACATTTAGCATTAGTTCATAGCAGAAGTCTTTACATGCAAAATGCAGAACAAGTTGTCATAAAATGTCAAGCATATTTCTATACATTTCCGTTAGACGTTCACATTTCTACTTTTGTTTTTCTGTTTTTTTTCTCTTTGTGCTATGCAGTGCTGTCTTTTCCTTTCTGTATCGCAATGACATGGTCAACAAATTACAGTACAAACAGTAAAAGCGTAAATGTGAATCTTGTCCAGTCTCTTACAATCAAACTCACACACACACTGAGGTGTAACCTACAATTTACAATAATTGTCATCAAAACTTTAGCCATATTTACATCAGAACATCCTCCAGAGTACAGTTATATTGACAACATGACTGAGCAATTTGACTCTTATTCATACTCAATGACACAAGGACTGTCATTCTGACGGCACTGACATGTTCATTAACACAGAGATTTACTTCTGAGAGATGAACTGAGGATTTTGAGCAAGAGACTGGCTTCTGCAGGTCATCCATGGGGTTTTGCTATTTGTACGAATTGTTTTGAGAAATGCACTTCCTGTTTTGCAAATGTCGAGGATGATTCGAGAAATGAACCAAAGCGACTGAGAAAAACTGTAAACAGTGCATCCATCCATCATAAAAGTGCACTTTTATGATGGACAGATGCACTTTTATGATGGACAGATGCACTTTTATGATGGATAGATGCACTTTTATGATGGATAGATGCACTTTTATGATGGATGGATGCACTTTTATGATGGATAGATGCACTTTTATGATGGATAGATGCACTTTTATGATGGATGGATGCACTTTTATGATGGATAGATGCACTTTTATGATGGATAGATGCACTTTTATGATGGACAGATGCACTTTTATGATGGACGGATGCACTTTTATGATGGATGGATGCACTTTTATGATGGATAGATGCACTTTTATGATGGACAGATGCACTTTTATGATGGATAGATGCACTTTTATGATGGATAGATGCACTTTTATGATGGACAGATGCACTTTTATGATGGACGGATGCACTTTTGGATGGATGCACTTTTATGATGGATAGATGCACTTTTATGATGGATAGATGCACTTTTATGATGGATAGATGCACTTTTATGATGGACAGATGCACTTTTATGATGGATGGATGCACTTTTATGATGGACAGATGCACTTTTATGATGGATAGATGCACTTTTATGATGGACAGATGCACTTTTATGATGGACGGATGCACTTTTGGATGGATGCACTTTTATGATGGATAGATGCACTTTTATGATGGACAGATGCACTTTTATGATGGACAGATGCACTTTTATGATGGATAGATGCACTTTTATGATGGATAGATGCACTTTTATGATGGACAGATGCACTTTTATGATGGATGTATGCACTATTATGATGGATAGATGTACTTTTATGATGGACAGATGTACTTTTATGATGGATAGATGCAGTTTTATGATGGACAGATGCACTTTAATGGGCTTCATTATAAAGCGTGTAAGAGCAGGACATGTGTAATACACACTAGGATGAGCTGAGGGAGAGTAAATCATGGGGTCATGTTATTTTTTGGGTGAACTATCCCTTTAATTGTAAATATTCACCCCCTTTTGGAGCCTAGCATGAACTTAAAGGGTTGTAATTGATGAATTGGTTGGTTCTCTTTAAAGACACACTTGGCAGATTATAGCAGACAGAACATCAAACAATGAAAATCTGTTTATGTAAAGCAAATTTACTTGTGTTTTACACAAAATATACATCTGGAAAATCAAAGCCATGTGTGTAACCGAGTCCAAATCTGAAGTTGATCAGGTCAGAGTTTGCTTCAGGAGAATGCTTTAAAGGGTTAATTCACCCAAAAATGTAAATTGTGTCATTAATGACTGAGCCTCATGTGGTTGGACACCTGTCAGACCTCCGTTCATCTTCAGACACAAATGAAGATATTTTAGTGTAAATCTGATGCTCTGAAAGGCCTCCATTGGCTCAACTTTACACTCTCAAGACCCTTAAAAGACACTAAAGACTAAAGTTACAAAGTCCATCTCACTACAGTGGCTCTACAATAACTTTATGAATCGGCGAGAATAGTTTCTGTGCGCAAAAAAACCCTAAATAACGACTTCTATAGTGATGATGATTTCAAAACACGGCCTCATGAAGCTTCGAAGCGTTATGAATCAGCGAGTCGATTCAGCGGTTCAGAGCGTTATGAATCAGCGAGTCGATTCAGCGGTTTGGATCGCCAAATTTCAGCAGTTTGACACACGATCCGAATCATGAATCGACTCACTGATTCATAACGCTTCGAAGCTTCATGAGGCCGTGTTTTGAAATCGTCATCACTATATAAGTCGTTATTTAGGGTTTTTTTGCGCACAAAAACTATTCTCGCCGATTCATAAAGTTGTTGTAGAGCCGCTGTAGTGAGATGGACTTTGTATCGACGTCTTTAGTGTCTTTTAAGGGTCTTGAGAGTGTAAAGTTGAGCCAATGGAGGCCTTTCAGAGCATCAGATTTACACTAAAATATCTTCATTTGTGTCTGAAGATGAACGACATGAGGGTAAGTAATTAATGACAGAATTTTTATTTTTGGGTGAACTAACCCTTTAAGCGAGGCCGTGTGGTGTGAGGCGGCTCCAGCAGAGGGCGCTGACTTCTTCTCCTCCTTCTGTGTCCTCAGGGATCGCATCGACCCGTTCTTCTACAAGTTCCAGTTCAAGAACGTGGAGTACTCGTCTGGCCGGAATAAGACCTTCCTGTGTTACCTGGTGGACCAGGGCACGGACGGCCTCCTGCGCGGCTACATCGAGGACGAGCACACGGGCGCGCACGCGGAGGAGGCCTTCTTCCAGCAGGTGCTGCCGACCTACGACCCCGCCTGCAAATACACCATCACCTGGTACATGTCTTCCAGCCCGTGCGTGGCCTGCGCCGGGAAGCTGGCCGAGATCCTGAAGGCCAGGAAAAGCGTCCGGCTCGCCATCTTCTCTGCGCGGCTCTTCGAGTGGGAGGAGCCTGCGGTCCAGACGGGCCTGAGGGCGCTGGCGGCCGCCGGCTGCAAACTGCGCATGATGAAGCCGCTGGACTTCACCTACACCTGGGACACCTTCGTGGAGAACGACGAGCAGCCGCTCGCGCTGTGGGAGGACTGCCAGGAGAACTACGAGTACTATCAGGACAAACTGGCCGACATCCTGCACTGATGTAAGATCATTAACATACACACGACACAGCTGCACGATTCATCGCGAAAGATCGCACAATCTGGCCCTTGTCAAACTCGCTCAAATCCTTACACTCAAAAAATAATTATTGTCTGAACATAAAATGTATATATTTGAATTACAAATAAATTTTCCATGCATTTGGATTACATAATTTTAACATAAACAAATGAATAAACTTAATGTGATTCATATATGTAAACTTATACATGAATATAACAGGTAAGATTAATGTAATTGTATTGATAAACTGAACGTGATTCATAAATGCCAGTTATATGTGAATGAAACAGGTACGATTTATGTAATAGTACACAGAAAAACGCCCATGTTAAATTAACACTTCCTAGTGTTCATGTGTGCTCACTACTGAGTTAAAGTACCATTGAAGCAGTGTTAGAGTTAATGAGATAATTGAGTGATGATTGAGCATTAATGATGAACACCTGATGATAATGAGCAGAATCACTGAAGGAAAGAGAAACACAAGAACTACAACTGACTTCAGCCACAGCCTTAAGATGGGCATACACTGTACAATTTCTGTGCGATTTCAGCAAGGTTATCTACTCACACTGTACGAGTAGATCGCATGCGATGTAAACCCAAAGCTCACGATTGATGTGCTCACACTGTGCGGTCCGATCGTCGAGCGCGACTTGTCTGCTCACTGTACGAGTGAATTATGCGCGAAAAAACCTATAATAGAGAGATAGCCTATCAAATGTATCAGCTATCGATATCAAGAGCATTTAGCATCAGTGTTGGGGAAGCTACTCTGAAACAGTAGTTTGACAAGCTACAAGCTACTTATACATGAAAGTAGTTAAACTACAGTCAAGCTACCCTTCTGAAAAAGTAGTTAGATACACTACAAGTTACTAACAAAATGTAGCTAGCTACATCGAAACTACTTTGATTTTTTAAAATTGCATTTACAAATAACTGAATAATCGTTAATGACGAATGTTTTAAGTTAAAGGTCCCGTTTTTCGTGTTTTTTTGAAGCTTTGATTGTGTTTACAGTGTGCAATATAACATGTGTTCATGTTTCGCGTGTAAAAAAACACAGTATTTTTCACACAATGTACTGATCTGTATACTGCTGTTTTCACTGTCCTCAAAACGGCTTGAAAGATTTCCCTGTTCTATGAAGTCCCTCCTTCAGAAACACGTAACGAGTTCTGATTGGGCTAGCGGTTCCCGTGTTGTGATTCGACTGCAGCTTAGCGCACGCAGAGCGCACGTTACCAGAAAGGTCCCGCCTCTCACCATAACGGGGATGCATGCGCTCAATGATCTCTAAGTACAGCGGCCCTGGGAAAGCCAAACAAAGGTGACTTGACTCCGGGATGAAAATAACAGCGTCTCGACGACATGGCGACAAACAAACTATACAAACGCAACCGAACGCAACATTTCCTCTTATCCACGCGGGAGCAACAAGACCACGCCCCCTTTTCCGCGCACTATTGTGGGCGGAGGTTAGTCGACAAACTGCTCTACTGACGTCATTAAAGCAGGAAGTACAGAGATGTAGTCCTAACCAGCCGCTCGCTGTAGGCTTTGAAAGGGAACTTCTGTTAAATTAAATATCTCGCTTGGCATTGAACTTTGAGCTTTATAATTTTACAGGTATTATATATGCTCTAACAGCAACATTACACACTAACTAAAGTTTGAAAAATGGGATCACAAAGAACAGGACCTTTAAATGTGTGGGGTTTAAAACAACACAATGCAATACAATTATGATAAGAGTAGTTTTATTTTGTAAACTATCCAAATATACAATACTCAAATGTAGTCTATATCTCAAACTGACTGTCAAAGTGCAAAATCATGTCACATTAATGCAAGAACAAAATATAAGCAACTTTGATAAACAGGAGTAGACAAAAATGCATATATATATATATATATATAGCAGGATAATCAATTTAAAAAGGCTATTATTCACCTGTATGTGCTTAAAGTCTTTGACGCAGACAGCGTTTTAATCTTTTGTTTGTATAAATCAAGTGTAACCTTTACTAGCCGATTCGTGTGAAGTTATCAACCCACTCCTGTATGTCCTTTACATAATCATCAGACGATCTCTTCTCTGTGAACCGTAAAGCCGCAAGATGCGCGATGAAACAATAGATGGCGGTAACGCGCGATTTTAGTATGTGATCAAATAAGAAGAAAACACTGAGCTGCTTCAATGCATCGCAGGCTCGTCAAAACACAAAACGAAATGTAGATTTTGGTCGCGCTACACCACTACTTGCCGGAAAAAGTAGTTAGCTACTGGAAAAGCTACATTGTTTCAAAAGTAACTGAGCTACTGACAAGCTACTGAAAATGTAGTTAAGTTAGTAGCTTAGCTACTTGTAGTTAACTACTCCCCAACACTGTTTAGCAGTTACAATTAATGTATATAAATCAAGATTATTATCAGGGTAGGCCTACTTTTATTATTAAATATATATTACATTTAATTTGCCCCCGTGCTAATTTTATAACGCATCAATGCATAACCAATACTCTGCATAATAAAATAACAGATATATTAGCTTACTCCTCATTATTTAAATACATTTTGCCCTATTAAACAAGGAATTATAGGCCTATAATTAAATTGATTATCAGTCTATAATATGACAGAACACTGCAATAATATCAGTATTATCAGAAAGTAAGAGCAGCTTTATTTCAACATATTTCAACAACTTGTTTAACACGAAATGGGCCTATACTTCTCTTCTAATTTGTTTCACAATATGGGCCACAAGAGAAATATTAAGAATATAAATTAAGACAGTTATAGGCTCCGTTATCAGCATATGTTAAAGCAGATGTATCTTGTCTCTGTGAGAATATGCGCCGAAAGCTCGTCAGATTTTACTTTGACTTTCACAGACTGCGTGATATCCACTGACTCGCCCTCATGATTTAAAACGAAAAGAAAAAAATTGATTTTGCGCTGTGACATTTTGTCATTCTTTTCTTTTGTCAAAAGATGGACAACAGTTCACATTTTTCCCATGATAATAAAATTAAGTAAATATTAAATAATATTAAATAAAATAATTAGTGAAAGTAAAACAATAAATTAATGTTCAAAGTTCAATGAATAAAAGAGGCACTGATAGGCTAAACACGGCGGTTTGAACATCTTAGATTATCCATTTTACAACACGAACTGGAGGCAACAATTTGCTAAATTGCTGCTATTTGATAACTGCCTACAGAACTTAAAGATCTCCCTCTTTTAGTTTTCTTTCTTGCTGCATTAAAGATGAAATGGTTCAATTTCTGCTTTCGCGCAGGCGCAGTGATGAGAAATAGGGCAATCAGTTCTCGGACGAAAATCGCACAGTGTATGCCCAGCTTAAGATAATATCAACTGAAGATAAAAGAAGACATTAAATCTCTGAAGATCTCAGAAGATGAGGATTAAACAACTCCACAAACAGCATTACCAGCTTCACGCATTACTAACCAGACTGACTTTATTTCTGTCATTTCTGTTTTAATGAAAATAATAGTTTAATTAATAAAAAATAATACTAATAATAACCATGCTGGAGATCAGTGTTTGCTTTAGTTGGGCTCTTGACCCTTGACTCTTTAACTTTAGTTTTTCTCTGGCTCCTCGATAATATTTTCTCTTGGATTCCCTTGACATAACAAATGTGCTTCATAAACACACAGTTAAAGGAGCCAGAGAAAAACTAAGGTTAAAGAGTCAAGGGTCAAGAGCCCAACTAAAGCAAACACTAATCTCCAGCATGGTGACTTCCAACTAAACTATTATTTTCATTAAAAACAGAAATGACAGAAATAAAGTCAGTCTGGTTAGTAATGCGTGAAGCTGGTAATGCTGTTTGTGGAGTTGTTTAATCCTCCTCTTCTGAGATCTTCAGAGATTTAATGTCTTCTTTTATCTTCAGTTGATTTCGTCTAAGGCTGTGGCTGAAGTCAGTTGTAGTTGTTGTGTTTCTCTTTCCTTCAGTGATTTTGCTCATTATCATCAGGTGTTCATCATTAATGCTCAATCATCACTCAATTATCTCATTAACTCTAACACTGCTTCAACGGTACTTTAACTCAGTAGCACACACATGAACACTAGGAAGTGCTAATTCAATTTGGCCGTTTTTCTGTGTACTATTACATAAATCGTACCTGTTTCATTCACATATAACTGACATTTATGATTCACGTTCAATTTATCAATACAATTATATAAATCTTACCTGTTACATTTATGTATGACTTACATATATGAATCACATTAAGTTTATTAATTTGTTCATGTTAAAATTATGTATATCAAATTTATATGCAATGTAAATACATAAATCGTATGTTTAGGCATTCATTTTTTGAGTGTACGCTTGCCCATTTTTCCTGCTTCTAACACATCAACTCTGAGGACAACATGTTCACTTGCTGCCTAATATATCCCACCCACTAACAGAGATCATCAGTGTTATTCACCGGTCATAATGTTATGCCTGATTGTATGTTACTATTTTCATTTGTCACCAATGACTTCAAATACACTCACTTGACTCAACTCAAAGATAGAGGCAATTAATTCTGGGAACAGCATGATACCACACTACTATTTCTGCAAAATCTAGCTGTGAGTGTGAGTGAGTGTGTGTGTGTGTGTGTGTGAGTGTGTGTGTGTGTGTGTGTGTGTGTGTGTGTGTGAGTGTGTGTGTGTGTGTGTGTGTGTGTGTGAGTGTGTGTGTGTGTGTGTGTGTGTGTGTGTGTGTGTGTTTGAGTGTGTGTGTGTGTGTGTGTGTGTGTGTGTGTGTGTGTGAGTGTGTGTGTGTGTGAGTGTGTGTGTGTGTGTGTGTGTGTGTGTGTGAGTGTGTGTGTGTGTGTGTGTGTGTGTGAGTGTGTGTGTGTGTGTGTGTGTGTGTGTGAGTGTGTGTGTGTGTGTGTGTGTGAGTGTGTGTGTGTGTGTGAGTGTGTGTGTGTGTGTGTGTGTGTGTGTGTGTGTGTGTTTGAGTGTGTGTGTGTGTGTGTGTGTGTGTGTGTGTGTGTGTGTGTGTGTGTGTGTGAGTGTGTGAGTGTGTGTGTGTGTGAGTGTGTGTGTGTGTGTGTGTGTGTGTGAGTGTGTGTGTGTGTGTGTGTGTGTGTGTGTGTGTGTGTGAGTGTGTGAGTGTGTGTGTTTGAGTGTGTGTGTGTGAGTGTGTGTGTGTGTGTGTGTGTGTGTGTGTGTGTGTGTGTGTGTGTGAGTGTGTGTGTGTGTGTGTGTGTGTGTGTGTGTGTGTGTGTGTGTGTGTGTGTGTGTGTGAGTGTGTGTGTGTGTGTGTGTGTGTGTGTGTGTGTGTGTGTGTGTGAGTGTGTGTGTGTGTGTGTGTGTGTGTGTGTGTGTGTGTGTGAGTGTGTGAGTGTGTGTGTGTGTGTGTGTGTGTGTGTGTGTGTGTGTGTGTGTGTGTGTGAGTGTGTGTGTGTGTGTGTGTGTGTGTGTGTGTGAGTGTGTGTGTGTGTGTGTGTGTGAGTGTGTGTGAGTGTGTGTGTGTGTGTGTGTGTGTGTGAGTGTGTGTGTGTGTGTGTGTGTGTGTGTGTGTGTGTGTGAGTGAGTGTGAGTGTGAGTGTGTGTGTGTGTGTGTGTGTGTGTGAGTGTGTGTGTGTGTGAGTGTGTGTGTGTGTGTGTGTGTGTGTGTGTATGTGTGTGTGTGTGTGTGTGTGTGTGTGTGTGTGTGTGTGTGTGTGTTTCAGAACAGCGTGTCCAGTGTGTGTGTGTGTGTGTGTGTGTGTGTGTGTGTGTGTGTGTGTGTGTTTCAGAACAGCGTGTCCAGTCTGTCTCAGATATCATTTGATGGTTCAGGTCTCGGCTGACTTTAGCTTCTAGGTCAAGATGTTCTCGTGGCGTTTGAGATGTTCTGATCGCGTATTATGTTCATTAACGCATTGTTTTTATCTTTTGCAGGATAATGTCGACGCACACGTGCACAGAAGTGAAGAGAGAGAGTGTGTGTGTGTGTGTGTGCGTGAGAGAGAGAAACCCGAGCCGTCTCTCTGCACACACACACACACACAGAGACGTTACTTGTGTTTTCTACGCTGAGTCCTGTAACACTGATGATGACTGTAATGTTCTGCAGTGAGAGGGTTTATGGTGTTCATCTGTTTTATAATCTGACATGTTCTCTGAACGCTCCATTCCTCACACATTACTTCTGAACGTTTGAAAAAAACTTTCACGTTTACTTTATTTATCATTTTATATTCACGCTGGTCAGAGCAGCTCTTCATCCTGAGACACTGAGACACGCCTCGGAGATTCAGGAGCTTGAGTTCAGCTCAGAACCAACATCTGCTGATCATTTACTCACCCTCAGGTCTTTCTCTCTTCAGTTTTTTGAGGACCATTCCAGGATTTTTCTGCTCATAATGGACTTCAATGGGAACCAACGGCTGAAGGTCAGTTTCAGAGGCTCTGACCAATCCCAGACGAGGAATAGAGTCTGATCTAGAGGAACCATCGCCACATTTACAACACAAACACACACATTTATACACTTTAACCTCAGATACTCGACTTCAGTGTTGTCATATGACATCATCACGTCTGAAAGGTCACATGACGTACAGTCCTGATATACTCATGTTCTCCTCCAACCGTAAAATCGTCCGTCATCGCTGTTCCACCTTTATTTGTGTAAAGGGCGTTTGATTTAGTCTTTGCACGTTGGTTTTAACACTTCCACCTGCGTCATGTGACCTTTCAGACGTGATGACATCATACGACAACACTGAGGTTAAAGTGTATAAATGTGTGTGTGTGTTGTAAATGTGCCGATGGTTTGTCGAGATCAGACTCTATTCCTCGTCTGGGATTGGTCAGAGCCTCTGAAACTGACCTTCAGCCGTTGGTTCCCATTGAAGTCCATTATGAGCAGAAAAATCCTGGAGTGTTTTCCTCTAAAACTTTCATTTCTTTTCTACTGAAGAAAGAAAGACATGAACATTTGAGATGAGGGTGAGGAAATGATAATGTTGATTGTGAGCTGAACTCGTGCTTTAAAGCATTGCAGCTGTTTGTGAAATAATAATGAACACACTGAATGTGAAACGGCCGTCTCTGATGTTAGACAAACTAATAAAACTTGTGTTGTATTGTTTTGGTGCTTCGTTTTGTGAATTACCTTCCAGATGCAAACACACATCTTCACTTCATCTGTTTGAGAAATGAGCTCTGGGTTTACTTAAAAGCATCTTTAATCTTTCACACACGTACATCATAAATCAAAAATACGATCTGTCTACAGGCGCACACACATCACAGACGATCACATGACGCCGCTGATAAACAGCTCAACATGTCCACTCGCTCAGGGTCATCGGGTCATCGGGTCATCGGGTCATCGGGTCATCGGGTCATCGGGTCGGACTGGTCAGTTGTGGGCTCTACTGGTCTCCGCCCAGTCCAGGGCTGAGGTGAGGCGTGTACAGCAGCGTCTCCAGCGCCCTCCTGTGGCTGCGGCCGGCCGGAGAGTCCAGCTGCCCCGCGCCGCTCGGGCGCCATCTGCTGTCGGGGTCACCGGGGGTCAGGACGGGGGTCAGGGAGCGGGTCTGGGCGGTGTGGAGACCCTCGATCGCACTGGAGAGCCAGATCAGCCTCTTCAGACTCTGAATGGAGCGACCGCGGTCATGCATCAGCTGATGCTCTGTGACTGCCCGCCTGCTAAAGAGAGGACACATTCATTCAGCTCACAACACTTCAGAAGACAGACAGATGGACGGTCGGACAGACAAACAGGCAGACAGATAGATAGATAGATAGATAGATAGATAGATAGATAGATAGATAGATAGATAGATAGATAGATAGATAGATAGATAGATAGATAGATAGATAGATAGATAGATAGATAGATAGATAGATAGACAGACAGACAGACACACAGACGGTCAGACAGACAGACAGATAGATACAACCCCAAATCAGAAAAAGTTGGGACAGTATGGAAAACGCCAAAAAAAAGGTGATTTCTAAATTTACTTTGACTTATATTTCATTGCAGACAATATGAACACAAAATATTTCATGTTTTGTCTGGTCAACTTCATGTCATTTGTAAATATGCATC
>JARQWZ010004881.1:17500-67500 GCA_033150135.1 Gobio occitaniae | reverse complement strand
TCCCGGTTTAAACTAGTCCCAGATTAAACTAGTCCCAAATTAAACTAGTCACAGATAAACTAGTCCCGGTTTAAACTAGTCCCAGATTAAACTAGTCCCAAATTAAACTAGTCACAGATAAACTAGTCCCGGTTTAAACTAGTCCCAGATTAAACTCATGTTTGAACATCTTAGAATATATCAGTGCCATAGTTTGTCTCAAGATGAACACAAATCATGTTTTCCCCCCTAAAGAACATTTATAAAAGCTACTTAGTCGAACTAAAGCCTAATCCTGGTGTAATCTAACCCTGTCTTCGCCCATACACCCTTAAAAACGGCACTATTCGACAGAACAGCCACAGTGGACACTATCGAGTGCACTTATTCAGTCCCACAAAAGAGTGTACAACTGACGTACGATCAACCGATGGAGCATACCCATAATGCACTGCGAGAGTCGCTCTCCCGCGTCTCGCCAGAAGATGGCGCCCGCTGCTGAATCATCCATCCATTTTCCTTCATACAGGTATACTTTCCTTTTTAATTCATTATTAAGTTGTTTAATAACGGTTTATACATGCTAGTTTCCATGGGAGAGTTCAATAAATCTTTCCATTACATTATTAATTCAAATAATATGCAAAAGTGGCAGCCTTTCCAGCGTCCACTCCTTCAAGTGAACTATATAGTGGAGTAATGTAGGGGGTAGTGACTAGTGAGTGAGGGGGGATTGATTCGCACGCAGCACAGGCCTTTATGAGCAGAAGCCCCGCCCCTCCGCGTGCGTGCGGACGTACATTACGCGAGAGCCTCCGTATTTCCGCGCTGCGCCATTTCAGAGCGGATCTGATCCAGGAGTCAAACACACACGGTCAGAAACACGTGATATTGACGGTAAATTTACTTTTATTCGCTTTTATTGTGTTCCAATGCGTCTGAAACTAACGCGTGTGGAGTTTGCTCGCCGGCGCTTGCAGACGCGTTTGGCGTTTTTGCTCCATTTGTGTTTTTTTTGCAGGCGCCATTTTACTATTGACCCAGATTAGCGGTTAGCAGCTTAACTTCGAGTCTTTAATCACACGTGGTAAATTAACAATCATCCTGATGATGTGTTCAGCAGCTATCGCGCGTTAAAGAGAGCGTTTGTGTGTTAGTGTTTTAATAGTTTGTGTTGAGTCGCGTGTGAACGCCGTGCGCCATTTTGAGCAGCGAACAAAAGCAAAAGACGCGTTTTTTACGTTAATGTTGTTTAGGCTTTTTTTATTTATTAATTTTTCAGTCGCTGCACTCGTTTAATCTTTATTGCTAGATGTATTTGCTTGGGTAGTTTTGTGGTCGATAATAATAAACAATTTCGCTTATTAGGAGCTCGAACACAACAGTGGAAATCGACGGTGTTTGACTCTTAATGGCCTCTGTCGGTGTTTCAAGCTCGTTTACAAATTCTACGGAAGGACAAACAATTGTTATATCAAGAACACATTAAACAGAGAGAGAGCGAGAGAGAGAGACAGGTATTGAGGGGGATGGAGGCCGAGAGCAGCCACACCTCCATTCATTTTCATGTCTTTCCCTAGAGATTATCGCGGTTATTTAAATTAGTGCACAACTGACACGTTCACTAGTAAAACTGGATATTGACACACATTTCACGTTTCCACACAAACTCGTTTGTTTTGTTTTGTTACGTCTCATCTCTTAGCTAATGCTGTAAACTATACCCCTTTCAGTTACATTAATATTAAAGGTTACACTTAACAATTAATATAGCATACATTGCAGAAAACATCATAATAACTTAATATAATTGTTACTCCTATTGGTTTTCTGAAGACATCCAGTCATAGCTTGTTTTCTTTACAGATTTAAACATGCATTAAATATTGAAAAGCAGGTTTAGTCTATGAATCAAAATGCTAATTTTTCTAGCTACCCATCGAGTTAATAGCCACTGGCTTTTCTGAGGTAAATGTGGCGTTAAATGATATTTATTGTTCTCAAGCTGTTTTATTGATGTTTTTCCTCACTGATTGAGCGATTACATGAGACATGATTCACTTCAGTAAGTTGTTCTGTATCTTTCAACATAACTTCTGATGTTTATTAAAGGGATAGATCACCTAAAAATTAACATGATCCCATGATTTACTCTCCCTCAGCTCATCCTTCTCTCAGACGAACACAATCAGAGTTATATTAAAATATCCTGGCTATTCCAAGCATTCCCAGATAGCACACATACATCTCGGAGACGTCTATTCGATGTGCGTGTTTACATCTGGAAAACATATTTTTTAGAGTGTTTGCTCATCTGCAATACGTCTATTGGACGTTTCCTGTCAGATGTCAAATAGACGTTTAAACAATGTCTTTAAGATGTTAATGATTTAGAATATATGAAAAACTGACATCTTAAAGACGTCTATCAGATGTTTGTAAACAGCAGATGCTTTCCAGATTAAGTGATCTTTAACAGACATCTTGCAGACGTACGTGTGCTATCTGGGTTATAATGAAGCCCATACAAGTGCATCCATCCATCATATAACTGCTCCATACGGCTTCGGGGGTTAATAAAGGCCTTCTGAAGCGAATCGATGGTTTGTGTAAGAAAAATATCCATATTTACCACGTTATAAAGTAAAATAGCTTCCACCAGATCGCCAACTTACAGAAAAAGTGTAACTGGCACGACGATGATGTTATGATAAGCGTTCTACGTAAACGTAGCCGGTCTGGCGGAAGCTACAAATTGGTGGTAAATATGGATATTTTTCTTACACAAACCATCGATTCGCTTCAGAAGGCCTTATTAACCCCTGAAGCCGTGTGGAGCAGTTATATGATTGATGCACTTCATTATAAAGCTGGGAAGAGGCAGGACATGTTTAATATAACTCTGATTGTCTTCGTCTGAGAGAAGAAGGATGAGCTGAGGGAGAGTCAATCGTGGGGTCATTATGATTTTTGGGTGAACTATCCCTTTAAAGACACACATTTACTGTTTGAATTTCATAATAAAATCAACTTTCATATCAAATGTAACCTCTCGTTACTCTTCTGTTGTGCAGATTGAGCCATGCATCGCGACTGCCCTCTGGACTGCAAAGTGTACGTGGGGAATCTTGGAAATAATGGGAATAAGTCTGAACTGGAGCGGGCGTTCGGCTACTACGGCCCCCTGAGGAGCGTGTGGGTGGCCAGGAACCCGCCGGGGTTTGCGTTCGTGGAGTTCGAGGACCCCCGCGACGCCACAGACGCCGTCAGAGAGCTGGACGGACGGTGAGTGTGTGTTATACCGCTGCCGCTCTGCACGTTACTCTGGACCAGTGTTGGGGAAAGTTACTTTGTAAAGTAATGCATTACAATATTGCGTTGCTCCCTTAAAAAGTAACTAATTGAGTTACTTTAAGAAAAGTAATGTTACAATATTGCGTTACTCCCTTAAAAAGTAACTAATTGAGTTACTTAGTTACTTTTTAAGAAAAGTAATGTTACAATATTGCGTTACTCCCTTAAAAAGTAACTAATTGAGTTACTTAGTTCCTTTAAAAAAAAAGTAATGCATTACAATATTGCGTTACTCCCTTAAAAAGTAACTAATTGAGTTACTTTAAGAAAAGTAATGTTACAATATTGCGTTACTCCCTTAAAAAGTAACTAATTGAGTTACTTTTTAAGAAAGGTAATGTTACGTTACTTTTTCTCACCTGGGCTGGGCTTGTTTTTGTTTTGTTTTTTATAACAAAGTTATATTTTTGTGCAACGGTAAAGACCTCTTCATACCAAAATGTAAATAATGCGCCCCAGGCTGAGGTAAAGATGCAGATTCCCTCATGAACACTAGAGGGCGCAGCTCTGGATAATGGAGAATAGATGCAGGAGAAAAAAGTTTTACCAATAAAAACAAAAAATCTAGTAATTTTCATCATCAAAGGCAGCAGCAAGACATTGGTCAATTAAATATAAAGGTAGATTATGCATACATTTGTTTTATTTAACATTTAATTATTGGAGGTCTGCGTAGTATTCTGATTTAGCATTTGACTGATTTTGTTAATTTTGAGGAGAACAGAATCTTTGTGCAAGTGAGATAAATAAATGCTCATATTTAGTCTAGAACTACAATAACCATCATGTTCACACACACAAACACACTCACCTCTGCACTAACTCTCAACATGAGCTGTCAGTCAAATTAATGTGAAAAAGTAACTCCGATTTTTTTGTTGTAAATGTGAAAAGTAATGTTACTTTACTAGTTACTTGGTTACGTAACACTGCTCTTGACCTCTGAACTAACGGATGGGTTGCGCAGGACTCTCTGCGGTTGCCGAGTGAGGGTGGAGCTGTCCAATGGCGAGAAGCGAACTCGTAACCGCGGCCCGCCTCCATCCTGGAGTCGACGCCCACGCGATGACTACCGCAGACGCAGCAGCCCGCCCGCCAGGCGCAGGTAAAGCTGTCTTCCCTCACCTGTCTCTCTGCACTGTGTTTCAGAGCAAACTAACGCGATTCCCTCCGCCAGTCCTGGAGGCCTCTGCTCCGCCGGCGCCACATGACCCGGCTCGGATGGGCGTCCGCCGCAGATCTTTAGCTCCTCCATCTTCATTGTCATTGATAACCATTAAACGATGATCTGACTGGGCTTCTCAAATTCTGCTAGTCGCTCATGAGCGTTTAAAGCGGATCAGCCAGTGATAGATCTGGGCTGGTCTCACCCGGGTTGCGTTTCAGCCCGAAATGAGAAAAAGACGAGCTTTTTGATTGCTTGTTGGGTAACGCTTCACAGTGGGGTTCTGTTTATGAATGAACTAACCCTGAGAGAGGCATTAATGTTGATTTCATCATGAACTAACAGTGAACGGGTGTGTATTATTAACCAATAGTAGCGCATGTTAGCTAGCGGGACCTTATTGGGAAGCGTTACTGCTTTTTGCGTCGTGACGTTGTTGTTCTGATGACAATTTAGCACTTTTTTTCCCCCGCCAAAACTCTCATCCTGTTCTGATATTCTGCGGTAATTTAAAGGAACACGGCAACTTTTTGGACTTTAGCTTATTCACAGCATCCCCCAGAGTTAGAGAAGTCCATACACACCATTCTCATCTCCGTGCCATAACTGTCTGACGCACCCGCCGCTAGCCTAGCTTAGCACAAAGACTGGAGGTAAACGGCTCCAGCTAGCCTAGCTTAGCACAAAGACTGGAGGTAAACGGCTCCAGCTAGCCTAGCTTGGCACAAAGACTGGAGGTAAACGGCTCCAGCTAGCCTAGCTTAGCACAAAGACTGGAGGTAAACGGCTCCAGCTAGCCTAGCTTGGCACAAAGACTGGAGGTAAACGGCTCCAGCTAGCCTAGCTTAGCACAGACTGGCGGTAAACGGCTCCAGCTAGCCTACTGCTCAATAAGTGACAAAATAACGCCAACATTTTCCTATTTACATGTTGTGATGTGTGTAGTTACATTGTGTACTAAGACCGACAGGAAATGAAAACTTTTGATTTTCTAGGCCAATATGGCTAGGAACTATATTATCATTCCTGCGTAGTAATCAAGGAACTTTACTGCCATACCATGAGTGCAGCGGCGCAATATTACACAGCGCTTGAAAATAGGCTAACTTCTCTCAACATAACCAACGTGACAACAAGCACAGAGAGCGCTGGGGGCTATTTTCAGGCGCTGCGTAATATCATTGCGCCGCTGCAAAGTTCCTTGATTACTACGCAGGAATGATAATATAGTTCCTAGCCATATCGGCCTAGAAAATCACAACTTTTCATTTCCTGTCGGTCTTAGTACATGATGTAACTACACACATCACAACATGTAAATAGGAAAATGTTGGCGGTTTTTTTTTGTCAATTTGAGCAGTAGGCTAGCTGGAGCCATTTACCTCCAGTCTTTGTGCTAGGCTAGCTGGAGCCATTTACCTCCAGTCTCTGTGCTAAGCTATGCTAGCAGTGAGTGCGTCAGAGTTACGGCACAGATGAGAATGGTGTGTATGGTCTTATCGAACTCTGCGGGATATGGCGAATAAGCTAAAGTCCCAAAAAGTGGGCATGTTCCATTAATGTCTCAAAGGTAAAGTGATGTCTTTAACATTTATAATGAGAGTTTGGACGTGCTTTAATTGTCCTTTCGGACTGAAATTCGACCCGGATGCGATGGCGCTAATATTGATGACATGCTCAGTGTGTGATTGGCCGAAGCCCAGTCGCTTGTGTATCTGCTCGGCTCTAGTAATGGTTGGAATGCAATCTTTTGTTGACTTAACTTTACATGAAAAGGTTGTTTTTATTTTCTTATCATCTATATTAATAAAAATGAACCCCGTTGCAGAGTCACCACCATGCCTCTCCTCACCACCCTCTGAGTCAGTCTACTAGTCCTCTTTCAGCATCATGTGACCAGCGTGCCCCAATCAGCTGGCTGGGTTGGTGTCACATGACCCAGGCGTGGCCAGTCATCAGGTCGCACCAGCCCATTGGTTCCTGAGCATGCCGTTGTCAGCTCCTCTTCCTCCTCCAACCTTAACACCCAATCGGCAGCGGCCCACTTCACATTCCTGACCAATCAGCGTTTTACGTTCCCCAATGTCTACACTACCAACCACCAGCAACAGCCTTCGGCTAACCAATAAAAGCAGGAAAAATCCACTACATCCAGCCCCCATCCGCAAGCCAGCTAATCAGCTCGCAGCATCTGGCCTGCACTTTCCCGCCAATTCTGCTCCCCGGCCGCCAGCCGCCTCCCCTTCGCCTTTTCTAGCTTGTTGAAAACCGAAAGACTAGTAAGTTTTTCCTGCTTCATACAGTTTAATGCTGAATACAGATATAAGATGAGGAGAAATCTCCTGTTGAGTTGAGACACAAACACACAGGGTTGGTCTGAGATCTGCCATGTGCGGACTCATTAAGCTTAGGCTAAGCAGACTGAGGGGGAGCCCAAGCGGAGGTTCAGGTTAATAAGAAGCGTGGGCTTTGAGCTGCTCTGTCTGTGTCTTCTTCTTCATTCTGTGGGGTGGTTTGCAGTGCGTGAGTTTCTCCTAGGGCACTACTGTAGCTCATGTGGCCAGATCTCCACTCCACCCCTGTATCAGGGCGGTGCTGAGTGTTTGACTGTTAGCAGGCTGGAGTTTCAGGGCTTTAGGGGCTGCTCGTGTGGCGATCGCCGCGCTCACTCGCTCTTCTTCTTCTCTTCTTCAGATCGCCCAGGAGGAGGAGCTTCAGTCGCAGTCGTAGCAGGTGAGCGCTTTAATATCGTTCAGATGCTGCTGGAGTTTTTAGCAATATTTTGAACCGTGTTTTCCGTTTTTATTTGTTTTAGTAATTTAGTTGTTTTTGTCATTTTTTTAAAAACATTTTTACTTTACTATTATTTAGCTTGTTTTAGTTATTTTATTACGTCCAAGTTAAACTAAATTAAAATGAGAATGAATTAGGGATGTACCGATTATTAACATTTTGACTGATACGATAACTCCAACTTAAAATAGCTGATAACGATAACATTTAAAAATGAACATAAATCAGGCTGATAAACGATATGGTGACTGATAACATTAACGATAAGATTAAAAATGAACACATGTCGTCCGATATAACATTGAACATATATCGGGCTGATACCAATATGGTGGCTGATAACATTAACGATAAGATTAAAAATGAACAAATGTCGGCCGAGACGATAACATTAACGATAAGATTAAAAATGTCGGCTGAGACCGATAACATTAACGATAAGATTAAAACTGTACAAATGTCGGCTGAGACCGATAACATTAACGATAAGATTAAAAATGAACATATGTCGTACGATAACATTAAAAATGAACATATATCGGGCTGATACCGATATGGTGACTGATAACATTAATGATAAGATTAAAAATGAACAAATGTCGGCTGAGACGATAATATAAAAAATTAACAAATGTCAGGCGAGACGATAATATTAACGATATGATTAAAAATGAACAAATGTCGGCTGAGACCGATAACATTAAAAATGAACATATATCGGGCTGATACCGATATGGTGACTGATAACATTAACGATAAGATTAAAAGTGAACATATGTTGTCCGATATACCGTTAAGATTAAAAATGAATAAATGTCGGCCGAGACCGATAACATTAAAAATGAACATATATCGGGCTGATACCGATATGGTGACTAACATTAACGATAAGATTAAAAATGAACAAATGTCGGCTGAGACGATAATATAAAAAATGAACAAATGTCAGGCGAGACGATAATATTAACGATATGATTAAAAATGAACAAATGTCGGCTGAGATCGATAACATTAAAAATGAACATATATCGGGCTGATACCGATATGGTGACTGATGACATTCACGATAAGATTAAAAATGAATAAATGTCGGCCGATATAACAATACAATTAAAAATGAATAAATGTCGGCCGATATAATGAGAAGATTAAAAATGAACAAATGTCGGCTGAGACCGATAACATTAACGATAAGATTAAAAATGAATAAATGTCGGCCGAAATAACAATACAATTAAAAATGAACAAATGTCGGCTGAGACCGATAAGATTAAAAATGAATAAATGTCGGCCGATATAACGATACAATGAAAAATGAATAAGTGTCGGTCGATATAACGAGAAGATTAAAAATGAACAAATGTCGGCTGAGACCGATAACGTTAACGATAAGATTAAAAATTAACTAATATCGGCCGAGACCGATAAAATTAAGGATAAGATTAAAATTGAGCAAATGTGGCCAAGACCAATAACATTAACGGTAAGATTAAAAATGAACATGTCGTTCGAATTAAAGATAAGATTTAAAAATGAACATATGTTGTCCAATATAAAGAAAAGATTAAAAATTAATAAATGTCAGCCGATATAATGATACGATTAAAAATGAACACGTCGGCCGATAGTGATATATAGTGGCTGCTGTATCATGCATCCCTAAAATGAATAATTGTAAATTATCTTTAGTTTCTTGTGATGAGTGTGTGAACTGTATTAACCCTGGTTCTGGACTCTAGATCTCTTTCCAGAGAGCGCAGGAGGGAGAGATCGCTGTCCCGCGACAGGAACCACAAGCCCTCACGATCTTTCTCCCGATCGAGGAGGTAAGAGTTCTCGTCCTTTATCTCGTCCGGCCGGAAATGACGTCCGACCCCGAGCTCACATCTCGATCTTCTCGTTTACAGTCGTTCCAGATCTAATGACCGGAAATGAACCACCACACAGAGAAAAGCGTTGTGACGGGAAAACGTCGATCAAAAACGTTGAAAAGACTTTATTGCTCCGAGTCCCCCATTTATTTTTGTTTTTATTTTTGTTTTTTTATGAAGATTATTTTAGCGGTTCTGTTTCCTTCTGTAGCTGCGGTTTTAATGCGACGGCATTCCATCTCTCACTTTTAAGATTAGTTGAGTTAGTTTTGTGTTGCCGGTGAATGTGCGGGTCCTGCTGCGCGAGAGCTCGGCCGCGGGGCGTGGCTTTGTGTTTGTGATGAAGGAGATGCCGACAGCAGGAGCAGAATCAACAGCTCATTCTCCTGTGTTTCCTCATAGTGTTTGTACTGTTTATAATGTTGAGCTCAATTAAAACTCATTACAAAATAAAAACAGGTCTCTTTCTCAGTTTGTACAATATTGTATGAGTGAGTTTTTAAATGATTGTTTTTGACATGTTATCCAGTGAACACGAGATGTTCATATTCAGTGTGTAAAATCTCTTGCAAATGTTAGTCAATACTAATCTGTCCCTGTTTGAGCTTTTATTGTGCGTTTCTGTGGAAGCATATTGAATATGAAGTGTAATATGCAGATGTTATGCATGTCCAGCAGAGGGCGAGCATCAACTATAACTCTACATCTGCGTCTCTGGATCGAGCTTTAGAGGGTTCAGTCCACTAGAGCCTCTGACGATATATTGAAGCGTGTGTTCCTCTTTCATTAACGCTGGGCTAATATCACAACTTCTGTGTAATTTAACATGGTCGTTCTCAAACGGGTCCAGGGACCTTCAGGGGAAAACTTCAGAGATGCATTCGATTAATTTAAATAAAATTAAAAATATTTGTTTAAACTAATACAATGGTTTAAATAAAAACAACAACTTTGATTTAAATGAAACTAATACATAAAAATTTAAATCAAACGTTTATATATTGATGTGTCAAATTTTGACTTTGTGTCATGACGTCAATTTCAACCTGTAATATTTTTTACTTTTTTAAGTCATAATTTTGACGTTTTTCAACTTCGACTTTGTCACAAGTATAACTTTAAATCAGAATTTCAACTTGTCATAATTTCCTTTTTTTTTTTGTCTTGACTTTAAAGTCCGAATTTTGACATTGTCATTTCAATTCATAATTTTTACTAGTCAATTGAATTTTAAATTTAATTTAAAATATTTGTTTAAAATTAAATGGTTTAAATAAATAAACTTTGATTTAAATATAACAAACACCTAAATATCTGATTAAATTTTAAAGAAAAATACATTTTTGTAAAACTAATCATTTATTCTGAAATGTGAAAAGCGGAGGGGAAAAAAGTAAAAAAAAAAGATTAAACTGATAAAATTTGATTTAAATAAAATATAAATTAGTATACTACAGTGAGTAGAAAACGCAATAGAAAGTAAATATTTACACATTAGTTTTTGCGTCTTTATCCATGAAAATATTACAATAGTGAGGTGCAGTGGTTAATGTCCTGATCAAGTCACTCATTGGCTGCCGCTGTGATGACGTCACGACTTACACAGTCTTTCATGTTGTTGTATCTTTTATTTGTATTTAAACTGTTAATTTGATATATGTTATATATATCCTGTAAAACATTCATGTTGTATGATGGATTTACTGTTGTGATCCATTTGTTTCAATAAAAAAAAGTATAGCCGATGATCACGTGATGAGCCACTCAGAAGCAGAAGTGTGTGTGTGATCTGCTGAGTAATGGCGGATCATTCGCTTTTCCACTGACCACAACACATGCGCGGTTTCACCAGTCCACTCACTATCTTTAGCTTTGATAAATTAATCTATACAACTACAAATATTCCATGTATCTTTGAATTAATATGCGCTCATGGGCTGTAATAATATACCCCAGATGACGAATGAATCTGAATGAATGAACGGGTTCCACAGAAACTCAAACTTTCCCGCTCTTTCCCTTCCCTCGCCTCGCGTTACTCACGGCTCTGATGAGTCACGCGTCGGGTGCGTCGCTGATGTTTTCCCGCGGTTCCCTCGCGCTGATGTTTTCCCGCGGTTCCCTCGCGCTGTACCTCATTAATGGAGAATGGCTGTCCTGTAGCTCGCGCGGTCTCTCATATAGTCAACAAACTGACGGACTGATTTGATTTAGGGCTGAGGTGTTTACTGGCTCTAAATTAGGCCAGTTATTGCTGTAAATATTTTATTCTGGATTAAATATTACTGTTTCATATATATGGAATAAATACATTTACAACAAACAAACAAAAATCCGACTGTATGGGTTCTTAATTACCATATGATGTGCTTATAGAATATATGAGGAAATGACCCGGATGACGCACTGATTGTGTGCTCGTAGTTCTGTGTGTCATCTGGGTTCATTTCCTCCTCATTTCACTGTGAGCTTGTTACTCTGCATCTTTATATGAGTTATGATTATCAGTTTTATTAATACTGTCTGAGCTCTCGTATGTGGGCGGGGCTGGACTGCTCATCCTGTTGTATTATATTAGTCAAATATCTATGAAAGGCCATTTCTGAAACATAAGGGTGTGTAATTGTATGGTGGTGAACCTTACAACGAAAACTTGACTCTTAATATCGTAATTATGACTCTAGGTCAATTTTGACTTGTCATAATTTTTTTTACTTTTTGTCAATTTCTACTTTTTATGTCATAATTATGACTAAGCTTTGACTTTTATGTTTTATTTTCAACTGTCATAATTTCGACTTTGTCATAATGACTTTTTAAATCAATTTTAACTTATTATTTCAACTTTTTAAGTCACAATTTCGACTTATATAATTTAAACTATGTCAAAATTGTGACAAATCAATTTAAACTTTTAATATTTGTGACTTTTTTTTAGTCATTTCAACTTTTGTCGTCATTTTGACTTTGTCATAAGTCACTTTTAAGTCATAATTTCGACTTTTGTCTTATTTCCACTTTTTGTCATTATGACTTTTTAAGTCAGAATTTTAACTAGTCAAAATTGACATATTTCAACATCATACACTCTAAAAAATGCTGGTTTGAAAATGGACTAACTCAGCAATTGGGTTGTTTTAAGCAAACATTTAACCCAACCGCTGGGTTTGTCCATTTTCAACCCAACTTAGCATTTTTTTGTGTAATTTCAACTTTTTGTCAAATTTTTACTGGTCAATTTCTACATTTTGTCATTACGACTTTTTAAGTCAATTTCGATGTCTCAATTTTGACTTTTGTCAATTTCAACTTTTATGACAAGTAAATTTCGACTTGTGATATGTTTGCGTTTTAAGTCATAATTTCGGTGTTTGATAATCATTGACTTTGTCAATTTCAACTTTTAATGTCATAATTGTGACTTTCAAGTTAGTTTCACCATTTTGTCATATTAATTCATAATTTTTAATTTCTAAGTCATAATTTCTACATTATGTCATTCCGAATTTTTTGTCATATTAAGTCAGAATTTTGACTGTAATAATTTCAAGCCTTTTTAAGCCATATCTTTTAGTATTATGATTTAGTATGTCATAATTTCGACTTTTTATATAATTATGATTCACTAAAGCGTTTTCTTATGTGACAGAAATGGGCTTCCATGAATACCTAAGAAACGAATAGAAAAAAAAAAAGTTTTCAATTATTTCTTAAAGCTCCTCGCTGTTGCAGAATAATTGCATCATGTACTTATTTCTGTAATGGATCTGCTCACACAAGAAAGGGAAATGCAGGCTAAAGAACCGCGCATGCGCAGTGGCGGATCCGCTCAGCTCGGGAACTGTGACGCAGATCCACTGGAATGTCCCATGAAGGCGCGTTCACGCTGCACACTCGCTCACGTGTTGCCATGGGCTCAGTCCACGTGCTGTGCTCACTAGGCCCCGCCTACGGGCTGGACACGCCCATCGGAGTTGAGTAAAGTTGAGACAGTCCCTCGCGCAGAAGCAGAACCGCTCCAGTCCAGTCCAGTCCAGTCCAGCGCGACTCCTGAAGTCCAGTTCAACTGATCCCGCTGTCAGGAGACCCGAACCCGCTCACGGACGCTCAGCTAACGGCGATTCTACCGTGTTTCGACACTCGTCAGAAGCCACATCATGTAAGTGTTCATGTTTTTCCTCGTTTTGCACTTTCACAGCGTTTGAGTTAAAGTTGTTATCATTATCAGAAGAACGCAAGACTCGTTTAAACTCTTATAAACCCCTCAGGCGAGCTGTGACTGGAAGTCTTTCCCTCAGTGTGTGATTGTGTCTCTCAGATTGGCGGTTTTATCGCTGTTTGAACGTTATTGTGAAGTGAACTCATGTTTTCCACCGACTTACACGAGCTTCGGCTTCACGTGGAGCCAGAGCTCAGAGTGGGCGTGTCTGTGCCGCTCCTGACCAATCAAAACAACGCTCGCTTTCCCGCCGCAGTCTTGAATGTACTTTTTTTGTAATGAACTGAATGGCCCCTCACATTAACCAATAGGGAAGCAGTGACACGTGCTGTAATGACGTCATGAAATATAGGTTTAAATAAAGTATTAAAAAAATAAATAATTATATGTATGGGCTGAAATCTCTTATATCACAATTATACATTTATTTATTAAATTTAATATTAAATTCTGTAAGAAGGTCATAGTAAGAAGGTCATTATTATTAAGTATAAGTATTATTTTAGGTAAATAATTGTTAATAAGCAATTTAAATAAAAAACATGTTATACATAAAAACAGTTTTCTCATGGAAAAAAGACTTGACTTTTAATGTGAAAATGTTACTTTTTGTCATAATTATGACTCATGAATTTTGCCTTGTAATATTTTCGACTTTTAAGTAATAATTTCGACTATTATCACAAGCATTATTTAGTTAATTAAGAGTTAATTAATGAGTTAAATAACAATACACAATTTAAATAAAAAAAATGATGAAACAAAGTAACAAAAAACATATGTCAAGTATTATTTTAGTGCTTTTAAACAAAAATATGTTTATAAATCATGAGATGTCCCTCATATATGATGTGTTTTTACATGTGTGTAGATGTAATGTGTGTTGTGTGTCCCTCTGCTGGTCAGACGCGGCCACTGCAGTCAGAGGAACATGCCCTCACATGTCTCAGCACTCATGACTCACTTTAGAAGCTGCTCTCAGAACAGCAGACAGGACAGCACTGGTCAGACAGGACAGCACTGGTCAGACAGGACAGCACTGGTCAGACAGCACTGGTTAGACAGGACAGCACTGGTCAGACAGGACAGCACTGGTCAGACAGGACAGCACTGGTCAGACAGGACAGCACTGGTCAGACAGCACTGGTTAGACAGGACAGCACTGGTCAGACAGGACAGCACTGGTCAGACAGGACAGCACTGGTCAGACAGGACAGCACTGGTCAGACAGCACTGGTCAGACAGGACAGCACTGGTCAGACAGCACTGGTTAGACAGGACAGCACTGGTCAGACAGCACTGGTCAGACAGGACAGCACTGGTCAGACAGGACAGCACTGGTCAGACAGGACAGCACTGGTCAGACAGCACTGGTTAGACAGGACAGCACTGGTCAGACAGGACAGCACTGGTCAGACAGGACAGCACTGGTCAGACAGCACTGGTTAGACAGGACAGCACTGGTCAGACAGCACTGGTCAGACAGGACAGCACTGGTCAGACAGGACAGCACTGGTCAGACAGCACTGGTTAGACAGGACAGCACTGGTCAGACAGCACTGGTCAGACAGGACAGCACTGGTCAGACAGGACAGCACTGGTCAGACAGCACTGGTTAGACAGGACAGCACTAGTCAGACAGCACTGGTCAGACAGGACAGCACTGGTCAGACAGCACTGGTCAGACAGGACAGCACTGGTCAGACAGGACAGCACTGGTCAGACAGGACAGCACTGGTCAGACAGCACTGGTTAGACAGGACAGCACTGGTCAGACGGCACTGGTCAGACAGGACAGCACTGGTCAGACAGCACTGGTTAGACAGGACAGCACTGGTCAGACAGGACAGCACTGGTCAGACAGCACTGGTTAGACAGGACAGCACTGGTCAGACAGGACAGCACTGGTCAGACAGCACTGGTCAGACAGGACAGCACTGGTCAGACAGCACTGGTTAGACAGGACAGCACTGGTCAGACAGCACTGGTCAGACAGGACAGCACTGGTCAGACAGCACTGGTCAGACAGGACAGCACTGGTCAGACAGGACAGCACTGGTCAGACAGGACAGCACTGGTCAGACAGCACTGGTTAGACAGGACAGCACTGGTCAGACAGGACAGCACTGGTCAGACAGGACAGCACTGGTCAGACAGCACTGGTTAGACAGGACAGCACTGGTCAGACAGCACTGGTCAGACAGGACAGCACTGGTCAGACAGGACAGCACTGGTCAGACAGGACAGCACTGGTCAGACAGCACTGGTTAGACAGGACAGCACTGGTCAGACAGCACTGGTCAGACAGGACAGCACTGGTCAGACAGGACAGCACTGGTCAGACAGGACAGCACTGGTCAGACAGCACTGGTTAGACAGGACAGCACTAGTCAGACAGCACTGGTCAGACAGGACAGCACTGGTCAGACAGCACTGGTTAGACAGGACAGCACTGGTCAGACAGGACAGCACTGGTCAGACAGCACTGGTTAGACAGGACAGCACTGGTCAGACAGGACAGCACTGGTCAGACAGCACTGGTCAGACAGGACAGCACTGGTCAGACAGCACTGGTTAGACAGGACAGCACTGGTCAGACAGCACTGGTCAGACAGGACAGCACTGGTCAGACAGCACTGGTCAGACAGGACAGCACTGGTCAGACAGGACAGCACTGGTCAGACAGCACTGGTTAGACAGGACAGCACTGGTCAGACAGCACTGGTCAGACAGGACAGCACTGGTCAGACAGCACTGGTCAGACAGGACAGCACTGGTCAGACAGCACTGGTTAGACAGGACAGCACTGGTCAGACAGCACTGGTCAGACAGAACAGCACTGGTCAGACAGCACAGGTCAGGCAGGATCCCACTGGTCAGACAGGACAGCACTGGTCAGACAGGACAGCACTGGTCAGACAGCACAGGTCAGACAGGACAGCACTGGTCAGACAGCACTGGTCAGACAGAACAGCACTGGTCAGACAGCACAGGTCAGGCAGGATCCCACTGGTCAGACAGCACTGGTCAGACAGGACAGCATTGGTCAGACAGCACTGGTCAGACAGGACAGCACTGGTCAGACAGCACAGGTCAGGCAGAACCCTACTGGTCAGACAGCACTGGTCAGACAGGACAGCACTGGTCAGACAGCACTGGTCAGACAGGACAGCACTGGTTAGACAGGACAGCACTGGTCAGACAGCACTGGTTAGACAGGACAGCACTGGTCAGACAGGACAGCACTGGTCAGACAGCACTGGTTAGACAGGACAGCACTGGTCAGACAGGACAGCACTGGTCAGACAGCACTGGTTAGACAGGACAGCACTGGTCAGACAGGACAGCACTGGTCAGACAGGACTGGTCAGACAGGACAGCACTGGTCAGACAGCACTGGTCAGACAGGACAGCACTGGTCAGACAGCACTGGTCAGACAGGACAGCACTGGTCAGACAGCACTGGTCAGACAGAACAGCACTGGTCAGACAGAACAGCACTGGTCAGACAGAACAGCACTGGTCAGGCAGGACCCCACTGGTCAGGCAGAACCTTACTGGTCAGACAGCACTGGTCAGACAGGACAGCACTGGTCAGACAGGACACAGCACTGGTCAGACAGGACAGCACTGGTTAGACAGGACAGCACTGGTCAGAAAGAACAGCACTGGTCAGACAGCACTGGTCAGACAGGACAGCACTGGTCAGACAGGACAGCACTGGTCAGACAGAACAGCACTGGTCAGACAGGACTGGTCAAACAGGACAGCACTAGTCAGACAGGACAGCACTGGTCAGACAGGACTGGTCAGACAGGACAGCACTGGTCAGGACAGCACTGGTCAGACAGGACTGGTCAGACAGGAAAGCACTGGTCAGACAGGAATGGTCAGACAGAACAGCACTGGTCAGACAGGAATGGTCAGACATGAATGGTCAGACAGGACAGGACTGGTCAGACAGGACAGCACTGGTCAGACAGGACTGGTCAGACAGGACAGCACTGGTCAGACAGGACAGCACTGGTCAGACAGGACTGGTCAGACAGGACAGCACTGGTCAGACAGGACAGCACTGGTCAGACAGGACAGCACTGGTCAGACAGGACCCCACTGGTCAGACAGCACAGGTCAGGCAGGACCCCACTGGTCAGGCAGAACCCTACTGGTCAGACAGCACTGGTCAGACAGAACAGCACTGGTCAGACAGGACAGCACAGGTCAGGCAGGACAGCACTGGTCAGACAGAACAGCACTGGTCAGACAGGACAGCACTGCTCAGACAGCACAGGTCAGGCAGGACAGCACTGGTCAGACAGGACAGCACTGGTCAGACAGGACCCCACTGGTCAGACAGGACAGCACTGGTCAGTCAGGACCCCACTGGTCAGACAGCACAGGTCAGGCAGGACCACACTGGTCAGAGAGCACTGGTCAGACAGAACAGCACTGGTCAGACAGCACTGGTCAGACAGGACAGCACAGGTTAGACAGGACAGCACTGGTCAGACAGGACAGCACTTGGTCAGACAGAAAAGCACTGGTCAGACAGCACTGGTCAGACAGGAAAGCACTGGTTAGACAGGACAGCACTGGTCAGACAGCACTGGTTAGACAGGACAGCACTGGTCGGACAGGACAGCACTGGTCAGACAGGACAGCACTGGTCAGACAGCACTGGTCAGGCAGGACCCCACTGGTCAGGCAGAACCCTACTGGTCAGACAGGACAGGACTGGTCAGACAGGACAGCACTGGTCAGACAGGACAGCACTGGTCAGACAGCACTGGTTAGACAGGACAGCACTGGTCAGAAAGAACAGCACTGGTCAGACAGCACTGGTTAGACAGGACAGCACTGGTCAGACAGGACAGCACTGGTCAAACAGGACAGCACTGGTCAGACAGGACTGGTCAGACAGAACAGCACTGGTCAGACAGGACAGCACTGGTCGGACAGGACAGCACTGGTCAGACAGGACTGGTCAGACAGGACAGCACTGGTCAGGACAGCACTGGTCAGACAGGACTGGTCAGACAGAACAGCACTGGTCAGACAGGACAGGACTGGTCAGACAGGAATGGTCAGACAGAACAGCACTGGTCAGACAGGACAGGACTGGTCAGACAGCACTGGTCAGACAGGACAGCACTGGTCAGACAGGACTGGTCAGACAGGACAGCACTGGTCAGACAGGACTGGTCACACAGCACTGGTCAGACAGGACAGCACTGGTCAGACAGAACAGCACTGGTCAGACAGGACAGCACTGGTCAGACAGGACTGGTCAGACAGGACAGCACTGGTCAGACAGGACTGGTCAGACAGGACAGCACTGGTCAGACAGGACAGCACTGGTCAGACAGGACTGGTCAGACAGGACCGCACTGGTCAGACAGGACAGCACTGGTCAGACAGGACAGCACTGGTCAGACAGGACAGCACTGGTCAGACAGAACAGCACTGGTCAGACAGGACAGCACTGGTCAGACAGAACAGCACTGGTCAGACAGCACTGGTCAGACAGGACAGCACTGGTCAGACAGCACTGGTCAGACAGGACAGCACTGGTCAAACAGGACTGGTCAGACAGGACAGCACTGGTCAGACAGCACTGGTCAGACAGGACAGGTCAGGCAGGACAGCACTGGTCAGAGAGCACTGGTCAGACAGAACAGCACTGGTCAGGCAGGACCCCACTGGTCAGAGAGCACTGGTCAGACAGCACTGGTCAGGCAGGACCCCACTGGTCAGACAGCACTGGTCAGACAGGACAGCACTGGTCAGACAGAACAGCACTGGTCAGACAGCACTGGTCAGACAGGACAGCACTGGTCAGACAGCACTGGTCAGACAGGACAGCACTGGTCAAACAGGACTGGTCAGACAGGACAGCACTGGTCAGACAGCACTGGTCAGACAGGACAGCACTGGTCAAACAGGACTGGTCAGACAGGACAGCACTGGTCAGACAGCACTGGTCAGACAGGACAGCACTGGTCAGACAGCACAGGTCAGGCAGGACAGCACTGGTCAGAGAGCACTGGTCAGACAGAACAGCACTGGTCAGACAGGACAGCACTGGTCAGGCAGGACCCCACTGGTCAGAGAGCACTGGTCAGACAGCACTGGTCAGGCAGGACCCCACTGGTCAGACAGCACTGGTCAGACAGGACAGCACTGGTCAATGGTTGAGGTGTAATATAGAGGCGTGTTGTGTTTCCTCACTGCTGACCCGCTGACCGCTCCTCATGTGTCTCCAGATCAGGTCATGGCGTGGCACAGGCGGATCCTGCGAGCTCTGGGGAATGGGCCGGCGCGGAGGAACCTGTTCGGCCCAGTGGACCGCGAGCAGCTCCAGCTGGAGTACAGCGCCACCCTGAGGAAGGACCTGGAGGAGGCGTCGCGCCGCTGGAGCTTCGACTTCGCCTCGGAGCGGCCGCTGGAGGGCGGAGACTTCCGCTGGGTGGGCGTGTCCGGGGTCCGGGTGCCCGTGCTGTACCGCTGCCTGCAGGGCAAAGAGAACGGCCACACCCCCGAGAGATTCAGCCCCGCCCACACCCCCGAGAGATTCAGCCCCGCCCACACCCCCGAGAGATTCAGCCCCGCCCACACCCCCGAGAGATTCAGCCCAGTGCCGCTGGACACGGAGAGAACGCCGGAGAAGAGGGCCGAGCTCAAGAGGAAACAGACCAACATCACAGGTGAGGTGGGAGAATAATACACACCGATCAGGCATAACATTATGACCAGTGAATAACACTGATCTCTGTTAGTGGGTGGGATATATTAGGCAGCAAGTGAACATGTTGTCCTCAGAGTTGATGTGTTAAGCTGCGTTCACACCGGACGCGATTCGCGCGAGTGATTTACATGTTAAGTCAATGCAGAGACGCGAAATGGCATTCTGCGGCGCGATTCAGGCAGCGCGAAGGACGCGGAATAAGCGTTTTGAACGCGCAATTCGCGCGAATCGCTCAAGTTGAAAAAATTGAACTTTGGCGGATATTCCGCGCCGCGTTAACCAATCAGGAGCTTGCTCTAGTAGTGACAACAATGAGGAGAAAATCTGTATATTAATATCTGGTTCAGACAACATGATTATCACTGTGATAACATTAAATGACATGAAACACAACCCAGTCTCTTTTTGTTAAATGCAAGTTTATGTTTGATCAATAATACAAAAGTATAAGTAAAGTTTGAGTCCACCATGAAGACCAGTGGAGAACCGGCCACAGGGTCATGAAGGACCAGTGGAGAACCAGCCACAGGGTCATGTAGGACCAGTGGAGAACCGGTCATGGAGGACCAGTGGAGAACCGGCCACAGGGTCATGAAGGACCAGTGGAGAACCGGCCACAGGGTCATGGAGGACCAGTGGAGAACCGGCCACAGGGTCATGAAGGACCAGTGGAGAACCGGCCACAGGGTCATGAAGGACCAGTGGAGAACCGGCCACAGGGTCATGAAGGACCAGTGGAGAACCGGCCACAGGGTCATGAAGGACCAGTGGAGAACCGGCCACAGGGTCATGAAGGACCAGTGGAGAACCGGCCACAGGGTCATGAAGGACCAGTGGAGAACCGGCCACAGGGTCATGGAGGACCAGTGGAGAACCGGCCACAGGGTCATGAAGGACCAGTGGAGAACCGGCCACAGGGTCATGAAGGACCAGTGGAGAACCGGCCACAGGGTCATGAAGGACCAGTGGAGAACCGGCCACAGGGTCATGAAGGACCAGTGGAGAACCGGCCACAGGGTCATGAAGACCAGTGGAGAACCGGCCACAGGGTCATGGAGGACCAGTGGAGAACCGGCCACAGGGTCATGGAGGACCAGTGGAGAACCGGCCACAGAGTCATGGAGGACCAGTGGAGAACCGGCCACAGGGTCATGGAGGACCAGTGGAGAACCGGCCACAGGGTCATGGATGACCAGTGGAGAACCGGCCACAGGGTCATGGATGACCAGTGGAGAACCGGCCACAGGGTCATGGGGGTCGCAATATTAGGAAGGTGGTCATAATGTTATGCCTGATTAGAGTATATATATATATATAAACTGTGAATAATTCTAAAAGTTTAATGTAAACTTAACTTTAGTAAAATACGAGCAGATGTTGAGTAAAGGCGTGAATGACAGTTCTTATGCTCTTATCCACACAGATTTCTACCAGGCGAAGAAGAGGCAGGTGGCCACGCCCCGCAAATCAGGACAATAACGCCAACACGGGCCTGGGCTCAAACCCTCACACGGGCCTGGGCTCAAACCCTCACACGGGCCTGGACTCAAACCCTCACACGGGCCTGGACTCAAACCCTCACACGGGCCTGGGCTCAAACCCTCACACGGGCCTGGACTCAAACCCTCACACGGGCCTGGACTCAAACCCTCACACGGGCCTGGGCTCATACCCTCACACGGGCCTGGGCTCAAACCCTCACACGGGCCTGGGCTCAAACCCTCACACGGGCCTGGGCTCAAACCCTCACACGGGCCTGGGCTCAAACCCTCACACGGGCCTGGACTCAAACCCTCACACGGGCCTGGGCTCAAACCCTCACACGGGCCTGGGCTCAAACCCTCACACGGGCCTGGACTCAAACCCTCACACGGGCCTGGGCTCAAACCCTCACACGGGCCTGGACTCAAACCCTCACACGGGCCTGGGCTCAAACCCTCACACGGGCCTGGACTCAAACCCTCACACGGGCCTGGGCTCATACCCTCACACGGGCCTGGGCTCAAACCCTCACACGGGCCTGGACTCAAACCCTCACACGGGCCTGGGCTCAAACCCTCACACGGGCCTGGGCTCAAACCCTCACACGGGCCTGGGCTCAAACCCTCACACGGGCCTGGGCTCAAACCCTCACACATGAACTCATCAGATCTTCTGTTGTTCTGCACCATCATCTACCTTCAGCTCAAGAACTCTCTCAGCGATCGCTCAAGCGTTCCCTCAGCTCCTCCATCATGTGTGATTCAGGAATATCCTCTTTGAACACTTCCTGTTTGTATGTTCGCATGTCAACGGTTAACATTTCTGCAAATTTACCTTTAAAAAAATCCCTTTAAATTCGATGGGTGGAGGGGACGAAAAGATTCTGGAAAGATCCGCAAGAGTTAGTGGCGATTCTGAAGCACTGATTGTTCAGTGCGCACATATTCAAATGTATTGCTTTATTGCACATGTAGCTGACTTTAAAAACGTCTCATTTTAAATGTTTGGTGCCAATTTTTTTTTTTGGACACTTAAAAGTTATTGTTGTTATTATAAATGTAAACCTCAATTACGCTGCCAGTACGAGCTCACACACATTCTCGTAACTCAGCTGCGATCACTTTACACAACGCATTGATTTACGAAACACTTCGTCAAACACCAGCAGAATCTCGTACATTAATTCGTACATCATGTCACGTTAAGTTAAATACGGAAATTACTGACGAATGTTTTACGAAGACATTCGTTCCAGGGTTATTATTAACTTAAACTAAAACTGTTCCGTTACTTGAAATAAAGTAAAAAATAAATATTAGTTCAACTTAAACTAAATGAAAATTAAACTGAAATAAGTTTTGAGTACTAAAAATATTACCTGGAAATAAACTAAAACTGAAATAAAAATAAGTTAAACCTAAATAGTAATATTTAAATAAAATAACAAAAGCACAACGATGAACATGAAAATATAAAAATAAAACCTACAAAATAAGCGATTGTTCTGCTCGTGTTTCGCGACGCGTCCGCTGCAACGACAGCATCTTTACAAACACTCAGCTTTCCTGTTGTCATGGAAATACAAGTAACGTCGAGCGATAACGTGTAAAATAAACTCGATGAACGCCAAGCTTTATACTTTAGGATGAAAGCTCTCTTCTTCTCCAGGTTTGAATCCCAGCGAGCGTTGACTGAATCTGTTGAAGCTCTTCGTTTATTTCCGCGCGCCGTCTGTAAATATCTGTTGAAATCCGGATCATTCTGTGGATTCGGAATGGCACTTGTTATTTGGAGTAGTGTAGCTTGCACAGGTCCATTACTGTTAAAGAGCTCTGAATATATGCCGTATTTATTTAACTGATGAATATTGTATTGTAGTTTTGACATGTAATTGTTCTTTTAATAAAGCTGTTTATGAAGAGAAGCTCTGGTGTGCACGATTGATTTGTAAGAATGAATCTACTTAAAATATTCATGCTGTTGATTTTAAAAAGTTTTTGTGCTGCAAAGTGTTTTAATGTTAACTATTTTTCTAGGTGGGTTTTTTCTCGGGAACACAGGTTTATCGAGAGAACGTAAAGTTACTCTGGGGAACGCAAAGGTTTAACGAGAGAACGTAAAGTTTCTCTGGGGAACGCAAAGGTTTAACGAGACAACGTAAAGTTACTCTGGGGAACGCAAATGTTTAACGAGAGAAAGGAAAGTTTCTCTGGGAAACACAAAGGTTTAACGAGAGAATGTGAAGTTTCTCTGGGGAACGCAAAGGTTTAACGAGTGATCGTAAAGTTACTCTGGGGAACACAAAGGTTTAACGAGCGATCATAAAGTTTCTCTGGGGAACGCAAACATTTTACGAGTGATCGTAAAGTTTCTCTGGGGAACGCAAACATTTTACGAGTGATCATAAAGTTGCTCTGGGGAACGCAAACATTTTACGAGTAATCAAAGTTTCTCTGGGGAACACAAGTTTTACGAGTGATCGTAAAGTTTCTCTTGGGAATGCAAAGGTTTAACGAGAGAACGTAAAGTTTCTCGGGAATACAAACGATTTACGAGTAATCGTCAAGTTTCTCTGGGGAACGCAAACATTTTACGAGTGATCGTAAAGTTTCTCTGGGGAACGCAAACATTTTACGAGTGATCATAAAGTTTCTCTGGGGAACGCAAACATTTTACGAGTAATCAAAGTTTCTCTGGGGAACACAAGTTTTACGAGTGATCGTAAAGTTTCTCTTGGGAATGCAAAGGTTTAACGAGAGAACGTAAAGTTTCTCGGGAACACAAACAATTTACGAGTGATCGTCAAGTTTCTCTGCGGAATGCAAACATTTTACGAGCGATCGTCAAGTTTCTCTTGGGAACGCAAAGGTTTAACGAGTGATCGTTTTACGAGTGATCGTAAAGTTTCTCTGGGGAACATTTGATGACATCAGTTCAAATGAACCAAATGTGAAAAGGAGGCGGAGCACGTTAAGATTTTGTTGAAGTTTATGTATGTCTTTTAAAATTCAAGTTGACTTTTATAGAAGCTCGTTTCCACCACTGAATAAAAACAAAAGGAAATAGCGAATTTTCATCTCACAATACTGACGTTTTTCCTCGGAAATGTGAGTCAAAAATTGTGAGAATATTTTTTTATCCCCCTGGCGGAAACGAGCTTCCATGCTTTTAAAACCGTGCGATAGTTTATGTTTGCAGCGCTAGGCGTTGCGAGTGTGTTTCTGAAACGTTTTCAGAGGAATAAATCAACACTTTTCTATCACAACCTCCTGAATGCCACAGATGTCAATAGTGCTAATTATCCTATAAAATTAATTAGAATAAGAAAAGCGACTCGGATGCGTGTCGTGCGTGCGTGTGTGTGTGTGTGTGTGTGTAGCAGGTGCTGCTCTTCAACATAGTGACCCAGTTGTTGTGAAGCGTGTTGCTATGACACAGACGTCAGTGTTTCCCATCAGTTTGGGAAATGTCCCACCACACACACACACTCACACACACACAATATATATACATCCCTTAAAAATGTGCTTCTCACTCTTAAACACACACATACACACACCCCAGTCATGCCCTCCTCATGACGTACACACATAGATTAAGCTGCAGAGTGAGTGTGTGTGTGTGTGTGTGTGTGTGTGTGTGTGTGTGTGTGTGTGTGTGTGTGACGCATGCTCCGCTGATCTCCCCTCCCCCTCAGCTCATCTGCTCCGCAGCCTCGTCGAAACACTCAGACAAACACACGGCCGGAGAGACCGGAGAGGAACGCGAGACACACATGATCACGGCGATCATGACTCTGATGTAAAGCATGGCAGGCTGGACTGAGAGATAGACAGATAGAGGAGAGGGGGAGGGGCGGACGCAGACAGACAGACAGAGAGACAGACGGGAGGGAAATGGCCCTCTCACACGTCTCTGCAGTGAAGCTGCACATCCTGCACTGAAGATCATGGTAATCTATCGCACATTCATCTTCTGTGTTGTGCCATCCATCATCCATCACCTGTCCATCATCACCCGTGTGACACACGTCCCTGATTTACAGCGCAGGTGTCATGTGTGTGTGTGTGTGTGTGTGTGTGCGTGTGCGTGTGCGTGTGTGTGTGTGTGTGCGTGTGTGTGTGTGTCAATTCTAACCCACATTCCAAACGCGGCCTGTAGATCGCACACATGCGCATGCTCTCCACAGGTAACATGCCTCACATGCATTAAAAGATGCATGACCTTTAGAGGTGTGTGTGTGTGTGTGTGTGTGAAACGCATCCTAGCATGTGTTTCCCTGAGTCCATGCGTGTTTTGATTTGTTTGCGGCCGCAGGTCGAGGGGATTTTCTGACGCGTCTGCCTTCATGAACGCCTCTGTTGGTTTGTCTGTGGTTGACCGTTCCATCATGGCTGACCGCGTGTGAATCTCTTCATTTGCTGTGATGTGAAAGTGGGTCAGGCCGCCTCTCTCAGCGCTGTAAACAGACGCCAGCACTCTCGCGCGCTCTTGCTTTGGTTGTGTGCACAAAGGTTTAACGAAAGAACGTAAAGTTTCTCTGGGGAAAGCAAAGGTTTAACGAAAGAACGTAAAGTTTCTCTGGGGAACGCAAAGGTTTAACGAGAGAACGTAAAGTTTCTCTGGGGAAAGCAAAGGTTTAACGAGAGAACGTAAAGTTTCTCTGGGGAACGCAAAGGTTTAACAAGAGAATGTAAAGTTTCTCGGGAACACAAACGTATTACGAGTGATCGTAATGTTTCTCTGGGGAGCGCAAAGGTTTAACAAGAGATAGTAAAGTTTCTCTGGGGAACGCAAAGGTTTAACAAGAGATCGTAAAGTTTCTCTGGGGAACGCAAAGGTTTAACAAGAGATCGTAAAGTTTCTCTGGGGAACGCAAAGGTTTAATGAGAGAAAGTTAAAGTTTCACTGGGGAACGCAAAGGTTTAACGAGTGATCGCAAAGTTTCTCTGGGGAACGCAAACGTTTTACGAGCAATCGTAAAGTTACTCTGGGGAACGCAAAGGTTTAACGAGAGATCGTAAAGTTTCTCTGGGGAACGCAAAGGTTTAACAAGAGATAGTAAAGTTTCTCTGGGGAACGCAAAGGTTTAATGAGAGAAAGTTAAAGTTTCACTGGGGAACGCAAAGGTTTAACGAGTGATCGCAAAGTTTCTCTGGGGAACGCAAAGGTTTAACGAGTGATCGCAAAGTTTCTCTGGGGAACGCAAACGTTTTACGAGCAATCGTAAAGTTACTCTGGGGAACGCAAAGGTTTAACGAGAGATCGTAAAGTTTCTCGGGAACAAAAACGTTTTACGAGTGATCATAAAGTTTCTCTGGGGAACGCAAAGGTTTAACGAGAGAACATAACGTTTCTCGGGAACAAAAACGTTTTACGAGTGATCGTAAAGTTTCTCTCTTTGAAAGCCGTTCCATCATGGCTGACCGCGTGTGAATCTCTTCATTTGCTGTGATGTGAAAGTGGGTCAGGCCGCCTGAGCGTCTCAGCGCTGTAAACAGACGCCAGCACTCACTCGCGCTCTTGCTTTGGTTGTGTTCACGCAGCTGGATAAAAGCGAAGTGTCCACTCTGGGCCTGCCGCCCTCCGTCAGCCATGGCGGGTCGGACGGGAACATCAGCGTGGAGGCGGGGTCGGACGGCGAGGTCCAGAGGACGCGGGCGGCACTCGAGCACCTGCAGCAGAAGATCCTGAAGATCACGGAGCAGATCCGCGTAGAGCAGGAAGCCCGGGACGCCAATGTGGCCGAGTACCTCAAACTGGCCCATAATGCGGACAAGCAGCAGGCGTCGCGCATCAAGCAGGTGTTCGAGAAGAAGAACCAGAAGTCTGCGCAGACCATCGCACACCTGCACAAGAAGCTCGAGCACTACCACAAGAAGCTCAAAGAGATCGAGCAGGTAAGGGTACACTCTAAAACAAAAGGTATGGCACCAAAAGTGTTTCTTGGCTCGTGATCATAGGGGAACCTTTTTTAGTGCTATATAGCACCAATTTTGGTGCTTCAGAGAAAGAACCGGCGAAGAACCTCTGAAGCACCTAAATTGGTGCTATATAGCACTAAAAAAGGTTCCCCTATGATCACGAGCCAAGAAACATTTTTGGTGCCATAAGTCCAGTTTCCACCGAAATTACCCGGAACAATTTGTACCAGGAACTTTTTTTAAAGGGACCCCCCCCCCCCCTGACCTGCTACTGTCTGCGTTTCCACTGTGGTCTAAAGTACCGCGAAGATTAGGCAAATTAGTCCAGTGATGTAGGACTGCGGCTGCTCCTCCCAGTCAACGACGAACAGTAATATTTTTTGCGCGATACTGTCTACAACAATAACAAGTGGAGGAGATGCAAGCAGCGCTGCTTTTGCTTTTTATGTATTGGTTTACTAAAGAGGTCATTAACAAAACGGCGTAAAAGAGACGAGCACTGATACTAAAGCGTATTCTGAAAGCTTGTGAAGCTAGATTTAAAATAAGATAACGTATGTTATTATCCGCTATTACGGACCGAGAGATGGCGGAGACGAACGCGCACCATCGGACAGAAAGAGCAAGACTGATACTGAACGCAGAACTAACTGTTGGGGTAACAGCTTAGGACCCAGGACCAGTAGTGAAAAATGAAGACCAGGAGTCAGGAGTTAGATTAATTAAAGAAAAATTTACTGAAGAATAGTTTGCAGTTTCATCAGCAGAAGCCAGCTCAAGAGGAGTTTGTAGGCCGCGCTCCCTCTAACAGTTTCCCCGCCTCCGTCTAGCGAACATACAATTTCCTGAACAGTTATTCTGTTTTCAAGATCTAGACACGTCATTACTGCCATGTGGAATGATTCTGATTGGTTCTAACAACATGAAATGTAAGCAACTTTCCACACGTAGACAGATAGGAGCATATATCTCTAAAAATGCGTAGACTCGTTGTCGCCTCATGACTAGATTTAGATCACAATGACGCAGGAGGTCATAGAAAGACGTCTTTAGGTCTGGGGTCGCGTGCAGAAAACGTCCATCTTCATTGGGCCTGCACCGATCATGCAACGCACACACAAAAGCTCACAGTTCCCTCAAGGTTGAGAACATCTTAACTAACTATCAACAAGGCACTTCTCCAAAACATGCTGATACTATGAAGTGAATTTATTCTTAGTAAGAAAAGCATATAAAAGAGGTAAATTTTTCTGAGTCCCCGAAAGTCCCGTAGACCTGTATCCAAAATCACTCATTAAATATAGAGAGGTTATTGGTGAACTGATTAATCAAATATAGAAAATGGTTATAACTTGATTATCAATGATTCTTATTTTAATATTGATCACAAAATCATTCTTGAAGGATGTGTTTCTGATGAAGAGACAAGTGATGTTTGACTTGACCCTTGACCCTTCAGAACCTTGCAAAAGACTTTTAAAAATGCCGGTTGAAATAAAATGCTGCATTAGCTCAACCAATCGGCATGTTCGTAGTACCGCGAAGATTAGGCAAATTAGTTCGGTGATGTAGGACTGCGCGCGGCTGCTCCTCCAGTCAACGACGAACAGTAATATTTTTTGCGCGATTCTGTCTGCAACAATAACAAGTGGAGGAAGCAGCGCTGCTTTTACTGGTTATGTATTGGTTTACTAAAGAGGTCATTAACAAAACGGCGGAAAAGAAACGAGCGCTGATACTAAAGCGTATTCTGAAAGCTTGTAAAGCTAGATTTAAAATAAGACAACGTATGTTATTATCAGCTATTACGGACCGAGAGATGGCGGAGACAAACACACGCCATTAGACAGAAAGAGCGAGACTGATACTGAACGCAGAACGAACCTCGCAAAAGACTTTTAAAAATGCCGGTTGAAATAAAATGCGGCGTGAGCTCAACCAATCGGCATGTTCAGCGCCCAAGTCCCACCCCCGAAAGTTCCCGAACTTTGAGAAAGTACTGCCTCGCGAGCCGTTTGGAGGGGGAAATATTTACCCGGAACTTCATTTAGACCCTGCGGTCGAAACACACCGAAGTTCCTGGGGAAAGTTCCTGCGGTGGAAACGCGGCTATATAGAACTTTTTTTTTAGAGTGTATGTGCTCTGCTCTGCTGCATGCTAACGCTTGCCGTTCTCCAGAGTAATGACGTCTAGCCCCTTTTCCGCAGAATGGTCCCGCGCGGCAGCCCAAAGACGTCTTTCGGGACATGCAGCAGGGGCTGAAGGACGTCGGCGCGAACATGCGCGCGGGAATCAGCGGTTTCGGAGGGGGCGTGGTCGAGGGAGTCAAGGGCGGAGTCTCGGCGCTCACACACACCGCGGTCGTCTCCAAACCCCGGGAGTTCGCCAGCCTCATCCGCAACAAGTTCGGCAGTGCCGACAACATCGCCCACCTGAAGGACAGCCTGGAGGACGGGCACGCGGAAGAGACGCCCAGGGCCCTGAGCGGCAGCGCCACGCTGGTCTCCAGCCCCAAATACGGCAGCGACGACGAGTGCTCCAGTGCCACATCCGGGTCACCGGCCGCTAGCAACTCGGGTGGGGCCGGCGGGGCCATGTCAGGGATGGGAGCCGCCATGGGCAGCCCTCGACTGGACGGCCATCACCACCACCACCACCACCACCACTCGTCGTCTTCCTCTTGGGATGCGCTGCTGGAAGGCCTGCAGGAGATCAAAGTGGGCCAGGTGCACATGGAGGACGCCATCGAGGACATGAAGGCGCAGCTGCAGAGCGACTACAGCTACATGACCCAGTGCCTGCAGGAGGAGCGCTACAGGTAAAACCTCCGCTAGCTCCACTCTTCAAAGGAAAACTGAATCAAACTTTCGTTCGCAGCACCGAATGAGCCACTGAGCATGATTAGAGACGGATAATCCAGCCACAGAACCAGTTTGACGTGATTCATTCATTTCGAGCGGGCTCTTTTGGTCAATTTGGTTTGTGCTGATTAGCTCATTTGGTGCTGCTCATCATTATGCTGCGTTCACACCAAACGCGAATTGAGCGCCTGGTGCGAGTGATTTCAATGTTAAGTCAATGGAAAGGCGCGTTGACGTACGTCTGGAGGTCCCGCGGCGCAGAAGGCGCGCTTCGCGCGGCGCGAAGGACGCGAATCCGCCTCATTCGCGCGTATGACGCGAATTCAGCGTCTTGCGCGATACACGTGTTACACGCGAGTGGTGCTTTTGTGCATTGAAGCGAATTCGCGTCTGACGCCCGAGTTGAAAAATGTGAACTTTGGTGTCAATTCGTGCCGCGTTAACCAATCAGGAGCCTGCTCGCTGCTGTCACGTGGTAAAGTGACGTGTATGAGAAACCCTGCATAATTTAAAAATACTACTATTGTGTCACAAAATGTAGTTTTAAGACTTTTTCTCAGGTGAGAATGTAGTTGTTTAAAGCTCAAATCAGTGGTTTATTTATAAAGAGAGCGCCTATTTAAAAATAATGATCGTGTGTTTGTGGAGTTGTGAGATCCAGGCGATCAGCGGCGCTCAGCGCTCATTAACCCCAGCGAGAGCAGCCTTTCCTCAGACAGTCCTTCTGTAGTTAAACATCAGATATAAATCATCTTGTGTGGATCTAGCGGCCGATCTTTGCTCTCATGATCATCATTTGTTGTCTGCAAAGCGTTTTGACTGAGGGCAAAGAGAAGTTTCATAACTTTATAATTTAAGGATATTTAAACATACATGCAGTGAAGATAATGTAGGCGTGGCCTGGACCACATTTGTGTGGCTATTCATGATTAATATATATATTTTTAATGAAAATGAAAAGAGGAAGAGTGGTGTTTTATGACATATTTCTCCTGGAGCGCCGTGAACGCGCGTCAATTTCGCTTCCAGCGCTTGATTTCTACACGCGCGTCTAATTCTCTGCGGACACGCGAATGCATTCAAAATGTTCGCGCGTGAAACTAGACGCGGTAGACGCGATTTTGACTCTCAATTCGTGTTTGGTGTGAACGCAGCATTAAAGGGTCACTTCAGTGATTTAGCATTAGGGATCAATAGAATTTGTATCAGTAGAAACCCGTAGTATATTCAAATGATGGTACTTTCCCCCCTCATATCCCCCTGAGACGAGAGAATTATGCATTTTATTTCTGGAAAAAATCCTCAGGTCTTCTCTCGTGATGAAGGAAATCTGACACTGCTGCGTCTCGCTCGGCTCACTCACACTTTATTGAAAAGACACGTTCAGTTTTTAATTGTAGTGTTTATTCTCTAACTGAACGAAATGATTGTATTACTATGAAGATCAAAACGACGGTGTACGGAGTGGCCTAGTAGGGCAGCGAAGCAAGTGCATTCTGGGAGTTGTTGTCTTTCATCCACATGAGACAAAAATACATTTTCTGTCTTTTCTCATTCTAAAAGGCACCAAATTAAAAAATAATTTCACATTTCTACTGCATAAACGACCCAGTTTAAATACACAGCTAAATGCTGAATCACTGAAGTAACCCTTTAATACGGAACTAAAGTTTGATTCAGCTGGAATGGGCTGTAAAGAGACCGCTTCTCTCGAGACTGGAGCTGGATGTTCAGTCGGCGTCTCCTCTGTTCCTCTGCAGATACGAGCGTCTGGAAGAGCAGCTGAACGACCTGACGGAGCTCCACCAGAACGAGATGAGCAATCTGAAGCAGGAGCTGGCCAGCATGGAGGAGAAGGTGGCGTACCAGTCCTACGAGAGGGCAAGAGACATCCAGGTGAGCAAGAGTTTCCCCGCTCGAGTGTTGATCATCTCCTCATATCCTCCAGTGTTGCGGCTCCTCTCTTCTCAGTCTGTCAGTAACGCTCTGCTTACTTCCTGTTTCCCCCTACTTCGGAAAAGCACACTGTGCTCTGATTGGTCGGCTGGAGCGGTGTGTTGTGATAGGTGTTTGGGAAATGTCCCGCCTCTTACCATAACCGCCAGTTTCAACCCACTCAACCAGGCCCCGCCCCTTTATTCTGCGTATTAATTATTATAATGAGGAATATTGTGACGTGTCGGTTCCCGGAAGAAACTCAAGATGGAGGCGTTTCAGGAGCATGAAACTCTAGATGAACCACGTACTTTAGATTTGGCTGCGATCACATCGTTATCTACATAGAGGACTGAGCTACAGAGGCCAGTAGTGTTGAACCCTCCTCCTTCCCCAGCTCCACCTGTGTAGATCTGCTATGGGGTTATTTCATTAATGGAGGAGTTCACTTCAGAATGAACATCTCCTGATCATTTCCTCTCCTCCATCTCATCCCAGATGTTCATGTCTTTCTTTCTTCAGTTTTTTGAGGATCATTCCAGGATTTTTCTGCTCATAATGGACTTCAATGGGAACCAACGGCTGAAGGTCCAGATCACTGCAGTTTCAGAGGAACCGATCCCAGACGTCGTCATACTCAGTTCTAGTCAGAATATGAGTCTGATCTGTTGGGCTGTGATTATGTGGCGTGTTTCAACCCAACCAGGAAAGACCTCAATTGAATAGATCTACAACCAATCAGAGCAGCAGAGCGACGCAAAACGTTAGTTGTCAAATGTCAACAGCACAGTGTTGCCAAGTCTGCGATTGTCCCGCGGGTTGAAGTGGGTTCCCAATTATGTGATATTTAGACCCAGGAATGCCAATTTTAGCAGCAACCCTGCCAAAAAACACATATTTTACCCAAACGCCTTTTTTTTGGGGCTAGTTTTGAGTAGCAATTGGCGGGTTTTATTGTGAAAACTTGGCAACCCAAAGAAGTAGAATCTTTACGATTTTTTCCGGTGTTGTAAAAAATAATTTAAGGATACACAGAGTACTTACCAACTGACAATTTCATTGGTCCAAAAGCTTCTGTTCAGGCATAGTTGCTCCACAACGGATCAAGTCCAGACCGAGTGTTGTGGGCGGGGCTAAGTTCGGCTGGCATCCAGGCTAGCTCTGACCAATCCCAGACGAGGAATAGAGTCTGATCTCGACAAACCATCGGCACATTTACAACACACACACACATTTATACACTTTAACCTCAGTGTTGTCGTATGATGTCATCACGTCTGAAAGGTCACATGACGCAGGTGGAAGTGTTAAAACCAACGTGCAAAGACTAAATCAAACGCCCTTTACACAAATAAAGGTGGAACAGCGATGACGGACGATTTTACGGTTGGAGGAGAACATGAGATGGAGTTTTTCGGCACTGGGTCGTGTACGTCATGTGACCTTTCAGACGTGATGATGTCATACGACAACACTGAAGTCGCCCGTCTGAGGTTTAAAGGGTTAATTCACCCAAAAATGTAAATTGTGTCATTAATGACTGAGCCTCATGTGGTTGGACACCCGTCAGACCTCCGTTCATCTTCAGACACAAATGAAGATATTTTAGTGTAAATCTGATGCTCTGAAAGGCCTCCATTGGCTCAACTTTACACTCTCAAGACCCTTAAAAGACACTAAAGACTAAAGTTACAAAGTCCATCTCACTACAGCGGCTCTACAATAACTTTATGAAGACGAGAATAGTTTCTGTGCGCAAAAAAAACCCTAAATAACGACTTATATAGTGATGACGATTTCAAAACACGGCCTCATGAAGCTTCGAAGCGTAATGAATCAGTGAGTCGATTCAGCAGTTCAGAGCGTTATGAATCAGTGAGTCGATTCAGCGGTTCAGAGCGTTATGAATCAGTGAGCCGAATGATGATTCGGATCGCGTGTCGAACCACCAAACTGCTGAAATTTGGCGATTCAAACTGCTGATTCAACTCACTGATTCATAACTCTCTGAACCGCTGAATCGACTCACTGATTCATAACGCTCTGAACCGCTGAATCGACTCACTGATTCATAATGCTCTGAACCGCTGAATCGACTCACTGACTCATAACGCTCTGAACCGCTGAATCGACTCGCTGATTCATAACGCTCTGAACCGCTGAATCGACTCACTGACTCATAATGCTCTGAACCGCTGAATCGACTCACTGATTCATAACGCTCTGAACCGCTGAATCGACTCTCTGACTCATAACGCTTCGAAGCTTCATGAGGCTGTGTTTTGAAATCGTCATCACTATACAAGTCGTTATTTAGGGTTTTTTTGCGCACAGAAACTATTCTCGCCGATTCATAAAGTTATTGTAGAGCCGCTGTAGTGAGATGGACTTTGTAACTTTAGTCTTTAGTGTCTTTTAAGGGTCTTGAGAGTGTAAAGTTGAGCCAATGGAGGCCTTTCAGAGCATCAGATTTACACTAAAATATCTTCATTTGTGTCTGAAGATGAACGGAGGTCTGACGGGTGTCCAACCACATGAGGCTCAGTCATTAATCACACAATTTACAGTTTTGGGTGAACTAACCCTTTAAGTGTATAAATGTGTGTGTGTGTGTGTTGTAAATGTGGCGATGGTTTGTCTAGATCAGACTCTATTCCTCGGTCGGTCAGAGCCTCTGAAACTCTTCCTCTGGACCTTCAGCCGTTGGTTCCCACTGAAGTCCATTATGAGCAGAAAAATCCTGGAATGTTTTCCTCAAAAAACTGAAGGTGAGTAAATGATCAGGACATTTTCATTTTGAAGTGAACTCATCCTTTGCCAGTCTGTCCGAGAGTTGTCCTGACAGAGGGACTTTGGCTTGCCCTCTTGATGAAGTTCTGCGTGTGTGTGTGTGTGTGTGTGTGTGCAGGAGGCGGTGGAGTCCTGCCTCACCCGCATCACCAAGCTGGAGCTGCAGCAGCAACAGCAGCAGGTGGTGCAGCTGGAGGGGGTGGAGAACGCAAACGCCCGAGCTCTGCTGGGGAAGCTCATCAACGTCATCCTGGCCCTGATGGCGGTGCTGCTGGTGTTCGTCTCCACCATGGCCAACTTCATCACGCCCCTCATGAAGACGCGCGCCCGCGTCGGCGCCACCCTCGCCCTGGCGCTCTTCCTGGTCACACTGTGGAAACACTGGGATTGGCTGGAGCTCTGTCTGCTGCCCAGCTGAAACACACAACACTCGCTCAGAACTAACTGTGGCGCATCCCTGCCATCCAACCAGAACTGGGTGTATGAGAGAGACACATTCCCGCTCTTATACTTCTGGATGGGTTCTTTCCTGTTTTAGACCACTGAGCTCATTTTTGCTTTAAAGGGTTAGTTCACCCAAAACTGTAAATTGTGTCATTAATGCCTGAGCCTCATGTGGTTGGACACCCGTCAGACCTCCGTTCATCTTCAGACACAAATGAAGATATTTTAGTGTAAATCTGATGCTCTGAAAGGCCTCCATTGGCTCAACTTTACACTCTCAAGACCCTTAAAAGACACTAAAGACTAAAGTTACAAAGTCCATCTCACTACAGCGAATCAGTGAGTCGATTCAGCGGTTCAGAGCGTTATGAATCAGTGAGTCGATTCAGCGGTTCGGAGCGTTATGAATCAGTGAGTCGATTCAGCGGTTTAGAGCATTATGAGTCACTGAGTCGAATCAACGGTTTGGAGCGTTATGAATCAGTGAGTCGATTCAGCGGTTCGGAGCGTTATGAATCAGTGAGTCGATTCAGCGGTTTGGAGCGTTATGAATCAGCGAGTCGAATCAACGGTTTGGAGCGTTATGAATCAGTGAGTCGATTCAGCGGTTTGGAGCGTTATGAATCAGCGAGTCGAATCAACGGTTTGAATCGCCAAATTTCAGCAGTTTGGTGGTTTGACACGCGATCCGAATCATGATTCGACTCACTGATTCATAACGCTTCAAAGCTTCATGATGCCATGTTTTGAAATCATCATCACTATATAAGTCGTTATTTAGGGTTTTTTTGCGCACAGAAACTATTCTCGTCTTCATAAAGTTATTGTAGAGCCGCTGTAGTGAGATGGACTTTGTAACTTTAGTCTTTAGTGTCTTTTAAGGGTCTTGAGAGTGAAAAGTTGAGCCAATGGAGGCCTTTCAGAGCATCAGATTTACACTAAAATATCTTCATTTGTGTCTGAAGATGAACGGAGGTCTGACGGGTGTCCAACCACATGAGGCTCAGTCATTAATGACACAATTTACATTTTTGGGTGAACTAACCCTTTAACTAATGAATGTTAAAAGTGAGAGAACGGTCTTCTGCTGATGCATGGCTTTAATACGACACATCCAAACATCTTTGACACCAAAACCGTCTGGGAAAATGTGTTGCGTTTAGTTTGTTTTGTCTCTGTGGAGCACGGTGTGTGTTATATATCTCATTACGGAGGAGAGGGAAACTCATTGTTCAGTGATATTTGACTAGGGTGCGAAGGCAGTAGTGAAGACTCGATCAGAACATTTTTGTAAACACAGTAATAGTGTAACACGCTCCATCGGCTTGATCACATTTCTCATGTTTCTACCCGTTTGCTAAATCACACCACCACTGTATTCTTAATAAAAACATTTGCAAATATAGGCTTTTGTTTTCATTAGGGCCTTTCATTATTTTGGGTGAACATATTTTTGCTTGGTGCGACAATCTATAATCCAGATGCGGATTTTAATCCAGATCAAATTCATTAATCCCAGGATGGATTACACCGAGCCAGCTCAAAATGATGAATAGTTGAATATATGATAATAAACGACTTGATACACATCACAGCAGATGTTTATGAAACAGGCTCCTCTAGGTTAATGATTCTGAGTTCGTCACAAATCTATAAATAAATCGCTCGGTTTACCGCATGATCGACGGCGCCACCTGGCGCTCAGATGGAGGATTTACACAACAGCCCTCATTATCTTTCTAATGCGAAGCAGCTCCCTTTAATTAATATTATGCAAATAAGACTGATCTAACAAGCTGTGCCCCGAAAAAGGGAACGAGGACAGAATGGCTAATATCAGATGTTTAGATAAACACTTTAATATGTGTATTAAATCTATAATTTTCCCCTTTAGCAGGGATAATACACTTACTATTTAGTGTATTCGACGGGCGACCGCCTGAGGTAATTTACGCGCTAAAATTACGCGCGCTTTTATAACGGTCAATTCTTTCAGACTGGCCGGTTTTCAGCAATCAACACAAGAAACAAGTCCATTTTGGAGCAATATTCCTACACAACTACAATGAGCACTTCTGGAGACGAACCAGTCAGTATATCTGACAAATGTTGTGAGTGTAATTCAGTTTTTTTACTATAGTTAATGTGATTTCAGAGCAGAACTGTTTGCTGAGGTGTTAATTGCACTCTTTAATGAATGTAATGTTCATCATATACACAATTGCTTTGGTGTTGTTTGTACGACCGTTCACACGGTGGTCCACCATGACTGTCTATTTAACAAAATTTTAGTTTAAAATGTTATTCACAAATGTTTTGGTCATTCTGAACCCCTTTGACCTATGATTTTAAGTGAATATTTCCTCAGTAAATTCACACGTTCATTGTTCTCCACTATTGCCAAAATATTTCATCTTTTTAGTAAGTGATTTAATTGTTTATCTTTATGATTGTATTATTAGTGTTTAATCAATCCTAGTTCATGGAACCTTAGAATAAGGGAAAATGTTCAGGTGTTGTAACTGGATTTTTACGTTTAAATGTTTATTTTTGAGTGACAAATTAATGTTTAAACATACAAATATCCTAAGTATACCAACCAACAATGAGAGGCGCATCAAGTATAAAGCACACATCACCAGGTTATGATTTTTTTCTTTATTCACTATCATCAGAAAGATCCCACAAGATCAATAAAGTTGATAACAGGTGCTCTCACAATACAGGACAAAGGTCAAGGGTCAGAGGTAAGCAGTCACACCCTTCCACTCAACACACACTCTCACTCACACACAACTAAAGACATTCAGCGTCATAAGATTGTTCAGTCATTTACCACTGATGTAAATGAAGAGGCTTTCTCTGTTTTCCTGAATTTCGTCCCAAATAGAAAGAGAGTAGAAAAACAGTCGCAGTATCAAAGGTGAAGAATTCCTGATTCAGAGTGTTTGATGATCGTATTGCTGTCGCATTTCTCTCCAGGATGAGCGTCCGCCGGTCTCTCTCTTCGACAGCTGAGGGCCGCCGGTTCTCCGGTTCTCCGGTTCTCCGGTTCCTGCTGTTCTGGACCCGGCAGGCGAGTGTGGTTTGGTCCTGAATGCCCTGGGTAAAGTGTGACCGTGCCAGCAGAGACCAATCAATCTCTGAGTCTCACTGCTGATGTCAGGAACAGACCTCCAATGAGAGAAGCGGGTAGAGAGAGAGACAGAAGAGAGACAGACAGGTCTAGGAGGAGCGCTGCGTGTAGAACAGGATGTAGGCCTGAGTGCTGCACACCTCCTCCACACTGCACACGTTCATCTCAGAGTCGTTACAGTGAACCCAGAAACCTGCAAGACAAACACCGTCACTAAAGCAGGCCTGCAAACAACCGAGAGCGGAGGATCTGAGCCGCAGCCGCTTCCTGTCTCACAGCTGCACCAGTAACGCTAGCTCAGGAGCTTAACCCCCTTCGGTCATTTCTGACCCCAATTTTTTAAAATAAGAATTTAAAAAAAATAGTAGTTTCATCAGAATGGTCCGAAACTTGGTGACTTTATTGGTATTTGGTATATGAACACCCAAACAGGACTTGGGGACAGGATTTGAAAAGTCTAAGTGGTCGTAAAAATAGTCACACTCAGGACCTTCGGGTCAAAAATGACCCCCGTAGGAAATGAATGGGAAATTGGCAAAAATATGAAAGAGTTTTTTTTTGTGCATACAATCTACAAATCAAAAAAGGAGTCAACAGTGAAGGGGCGAATCTCTAAAACATCAAGAGTGCAAAACAGACAAAAACACACACACACAAAAACACAATTCGCTTTAGGAATGGCACGTGTTAATTTGTGTGTGTGTGTTTTTGTGTGTATAAGTGTGTGTGAGTTTTTTTGTGTGTGTTTTGCACTCTTGATGTTTTAGAGATCTTCACTGTTGAGTCTTTTTCTCTGCATCCTGGCTGATTTGTAGATTGTATGCACAAAAAAAAACTCATTTTCATATTTTTGCCAATTTCTTTGTAAGGTCCTGAGTGTGACTTTTTTTTACGACCACTTAGACTTTTCAAATCCTGTCCCCAATTTTTTTAGGTGTTCATATACCGAGTACCAATAAAGTCACCAAGTTTCAGACTATTCCGATGAAGCTACAATTTTAAAAAAAAAATTATAAAACGCAAGATCCACTATAGTGGTAAAAATGTGCTATTGCGTGAAAAGTGCTCAATGTGTCCACCGGATGGCACTGATCTCATAAAAAATTGCTTTCATGAGGCCTAGGCTTGACTCTAAAATGAAATACAGCTTTAATAAAAAAGTTTAACAAATTATATATAATATATATATATATACATACATACACACACATTTTTTATTTTATTAAATGGGAAAAAATGGGTCATAATTATTGCATAAATATTAATTATAAATCATAAAATGATCTCAAAACACCAAAAAAGAAAAGAAAAATATTATTGAACAAATATATTTCATTCATTTTACTCATCTTAATCTTAATCCCGCCCTTTGGGTCATTTTTGAGCCGACGGTCCTGAGTGTGACCCATAAATGAAGAACCCCAGAGGGTTAAAGGGTCAGTTCACTTCAAAATGAACATTTCCTGATGATTTCCTCGCCCCATCTCAAAGATGTTCATGTTTTTCTTTCTAATCCTTTAAGCCAAGGGTTTACCGATTGTGAAGCGTCCACATGAACCCCAGACCCGCTGGTCCAGCACTGACTCACCTCCTTCAGTGTTATAACAGTAGGCCGTGTAGTGCCCTGAGCCAAAGCCTTTCCCATGATGCATCACTACAGCAGATAGGTCGTAGGTGTAGGCCTCTCTCTGCGGCATCGGAGCGGCGTCCACGCAGCAGTACGGTTGTATATTCAGGACCTGATCAAAAGCCACGTGGACGCCGATCTTCTCCCTGTGGTTCCGACCGGACCACCTGTAACACAAGGGCGGGGCCGTTAGGACGGGGCCGTTAGGGCGGAGCCATTAGGGCGGGGTCAAAGGGGCCGAGGGGGAACACGGGAAGGGTTCAGACTGACCGGAAGCGTTTGAGGTGTAGCCGCAGCACCTGAGGTAAACGGCAGATGAGTAACTGCTTACAGGCCTCTGAAAGAGACAGGGGCTTATGGGACGATTTGCGGCGCTTTCCTGAAACGGAAAATCCAGAAAATGCATCAACAACGGGAAGGGAGAACATCACAAGTCTGTAAGCTGGGATATAGATGCGTTTTGGTCGATCGGATCACAAGTGGACGATGCTAAATACTCGGCCTAATGCTGCGTTCACACCAAACGTGAATAGAGCGTAAAAATCGCGTCTAGTCGGACGCTTGAACATTTTGAATCCATTCGCGCGTCCACAGTGAATTGGACGCGTGTATAAATCGAGCGTTTGAAGCGAAATAGACGCGCGTTCAAGGAGAAATATGTCAAACACCACTGCCTCTTTTTATTTTCATTAAGAATATATATTAAACATTAACAACACAAATGTGGTCCAGGCCACGCCTACATCATCTTCACTGCATGTGTATTTAAATGAGGCGGAATCGTGTCGCAGGACCTCCAGACGCGCGTCAACATTGACTTAAAGCGATAGTTCACCCACAAATTTAAATTAGCCCATGATTTCCTCTCCCTCAAGTCATCCGAGGTGTGTGTGTCATTCTTCTCTCAGACAAATAAAATCTGAGTTATATTACAAAAGTCCAGGCTAATCCAAGCATTAGAATTTGATTCATAGTTTCTGTTTTTGAAGTCCATAAAAAGTGCATCTGTGCGTCATATTAACACCCCAGAGCCGCTGGAGCAGTTATAAAGGCCTTCTGAAGCGAATCAATGCGTTTGTGGAAGAAAAATATCCATATTTAAAACTTTATCAAGTAAACTTTCCAAATAATGCTTGGATTAGCCTGGACTTTTGTAATATAACTCAGATTTTATTCGTCTGAAAGAAGAATGTCATACACACCTCGGATGACTTGAGAGTGAGTAAATTATGGGCTAATTTTCATTTTTGGGTGAACTGTCCCTTTAACATTGAAATCACTCGCTCCTCACACTCTTTTGGCGTTTGGTGTGAACGCAGCATTAGGCTTTCCTAGCTCATGAGGTCAAACCGCCACTGAAAGACTGACCTAATGCGTGAACATTATGGGACATATGCTAGAGACCCAAAGTTTGGTTCGAAGAGGAAAAATGTCCCAAGCACTCCTGATTCCTAACGCACACTCACAGATGTGAAAGAGCCCTTACGTGTACCCGTCCATGGGCTCAGGACAGGACCAGAGGACGGATCCGATCGACCCGAACGCATCTCAACACCAGGTGTAAACCGGGCCTGAGAGACGGGACTTACTGTTGCAGAAGTTGCAGGCGTAAATGCAACCCTCCAAAGCTTCGGTCTCGGTGAACTTGGCGAGCATCTCGGACAGGGAGCAGCTCCTCTGGCAGGTGGCGGCGCTGGGCTTCTCCAGCCGGTGGTATCGCTCCGGGAACTCCAGCGACAGATCCCAGAACGGCTCCACCGTGTTGGACTTGCGCTTGCAGGACAGACACGTCACCTGAAGGTCAGGACAGAAACAGAGATTACTGCAGGCACTTCTCCCAGTCCCCAATGCATCTGTTCGATTAACTCTAGATCTAAAGCAGGGTCTCCAAACTCGGTCCTGCAGAGTTTAGCTCCACCCCCAATCAAACACACCAGAAGCAGCTCATCAGGGTCTAACTAGAGCCTCGTGAGACTCTGAGCTGGCTCAGGTGTGTTTATATTAGGGGTGGGAGAAAAGGTCGACGCATCGCGATTCGTTATCCAACGATTCAGAATCAATTCTGTGTTCAATTCAAACACCCACTTCACCACTGTGTGTGTGTGTGTGTGTGTGTGTGTGTGTGTGTGTGTGTGTGTGTGTGTGTGTGTGTGTGTGTACGTAAGCAGCCACCGGCCAAAAAGAAAAACCCGCTGATAGGCGAACATTCGTCTGCTGGTGAATTGGCTTTAAGATAAAATGGACAAACTAGGACCTCTGTGTCTGCGCTGCGGCTGCCTCCCCATTTCACAAATCTATTTTGCCTATTAAATGCAAAGTTTTTAATTTCAAAAGCATTTCTAAATTAAGCTCATATTTCCAACAAACGAAATTCTGAGCCAAAATAGCGCAGTGGTGCTCAAGCGCTTTCCTTCCATTAATGCTCAATAACACTCCTGAGTCTCCGATGCGGTGGCCGGATATAAACCCACCAACATCTGTGGCATCATTTCTGGAATGACTTATGGAATATTGCTGAGTTACTGCACAAAATTCTGAACAAAGGCTTGGTTTTGGCGAGTGATTGGTTAAATGTCTCATGACTGTTGCAGATCGGCAGGTTCTCATGTGAGATGTTCTGCACACACACTGAATTTGGCTTCTTTTTTGTGGCTCTAAAGCAAAAAAAAAGTTTACTTTGGTTAAAGACATTTTTTGTTAAACTGTTCTAAAGAAACTCTTAGTTGTAAATTGAGAACTGTTTATTCGTAATGATTGTCCTTTGGCTTACTATGTTTCATTAGAGCTTGTTAATCTTGAATATAACTGTTAATAAAATAAAACTATTGAAAGAAATCTTCATAATCATTTTTAATATGGCAATACTGTCAAACAGATATTCCAACTAAAAACAAAACACATATTAGCTCTGATTTTGGTTAAAATGTAAAGTTGATGTATTTGCACATCAGGATAATTAGTTACCAAAAAAGTATATTAATAATTGTTTGGGAATCGTATCGTTACTCCCAGAATCGGATCGAATCATTAATTGCCTTAAGATTCCCACCCCTAGTTTATCTGCAGGACCGAGTTTGGAGACCCCTGATCTAAAGGTTGCAGGTCACCAGGCACTTGGTCTCCAAACTCGGTCCTGGAGAGTTTAGCTCCAACCCCAATCAAACACACCTGAACCAGCTCATCAGGGTCTAACTAGGGCCGTGTAAAGCCCTATTTGCACGGGATTAGTTTTATCTGGACCTCGTGTGATTTAGAAACTACCCCCCCACATCTGAGTTTTGCGTGGCGCATTCGCACGGGATAAGCAAAGCCTGTGATTTTACTCGAATTTACTGACTGTTCTGTTTCTGTGTTTTTCCATTAAGAAAAATATTAAACGCATTCAAGCAATTTACTCCCAAATTGGTGCTCATTCTAAAGTTAAGAGTATAATCCGCGCGGCCGCACAGGAATTCATAACGGTGCGCATTATATGCAGCGGCATTCTTCGTGAAAGATAAAGATAGAAATGCGCACAGGAAACAAAAACCTTGCAAATATTATAAACGATCCGCCTAATCCCGGCCAAATCACAGATGCCGATTCGCACGGGACTAATATTATCACAGGACCTCGGTGTTCAGCGAAATATGGAAGGTAATTTGCGGGGGAATTTTTACTTTACATATTACAGACATGGCCGATTCGCACGAGATTAAGATCACAGACATTCTCTGCAATTATTACAAATCACCAGAGCTCCCCAGATCATACTAATCCCGTGCGCATGGGGTTTAAGACAGTAGTTTCGTCAAACACGAGGTCCTGTGATAATATTAGTCCCGTGCGAATGGATTATACTTTCACTTTAGAATGAGCACCAATTTGGGAGTAAATTGCTGGAATGTGTTTAATATTATTCTTAATGAAAAACACAAAAACAGAACAGTACAATGACAACTCGCTTAAATGGGCGCGTTTACATTTAGCTTTGAAACTGAATCTTCCGCCGTATATTGTTATTAAATTGCTCAGTTCAGTTTAATTGTGGCGTCTGTTCTCTAACTGAATTAAATTATATTTATTACTATAAAACAATCAAATGATAGATACGACTGTTTATAATTTCATACAGCTATATCTATAATGAAAAAACAATTACAAGTATTGACATCATATCCGGGAGAGAAGTCAGTAAATTCGAGTAAAATCACAGGCTTTGCTTATCCCGTGCGAATGCATCGCGCAAAATTCAGATGTGGAGGAGTCATTTCTAAATCACGCGAGGTCCCCAGATAAAACTAATCCCGTGCGAATAGGGCTTTACAAGGCCCTAGTTAGACACTGATGAGCTGGTTCAGGTGTGTTTGATTGGGGTTGGAGTTGGAGTTTGGAGACCCGGATCTAAAGGGTAAGCTGCAGGTCACCTGGCTGAGCAGCTGTCCGTGGAAGATAGTGTTGAGCACTTTGAGGACTTGTTTGGACAGTTTCCGCTGTGTGATGGGGATCAGGAAGTGTTTCTTGGGTCCGTCCGACTCCAGTTCCTGCTGGACTTTATCCAGGAGCTCGCACAGGAACTCCTGCGCATCCTGCTGGTCGTATCCGCGGAACGCCGGGATCAGGTTCCACACGGAGTGCAGCATGGCGAACGGAGACACCAGCGACCAGCGGCCCGACCACATGACCCTGAAGAGCGTGTGCAGCTCGTGGCACAGCGACATCTGCTGGCGACTTGAGGACCGCGGCTCTTTCGGCTGCACCAGTTCGGCTGAGCTCAGACTGGGCGGGACGTTCTGTTTGCCGGCTCCACCCAGCGCAGTGAGCCCACCGGCCCCACCCGAGTGGTTGCTCTTAGCGAGCAGCTCCTCCGTCTCGCACAGGTCCAGCGTGAGGAAACACTCCCGGAACTTCTGCAAGTGGCTCAGCACCTGGAGGATGGAGTTCATGTAGCATGTGTTGCCGAGGTTGCGCAACCCTGTGACGCCCGGCGCTAGTTTCCTGCGCCGCGACGCCTGATACCGGTGCAAGCGGCCCGTGCTGCGGAGGGGTTTGCGCGAAAGAGGCTTGTGCGATAGCAGGGGAGCCGAAGGGAATCGTTCCGGAGGGTCGCGGAACTTTCGAGGGACTAGGGCGAGCGTCGGACGCGGAGCCTGAGTGAGCAACCGCGCGCTTTTCCTCGGCGGGACGTTGGCGAGTTCCCCCAGGAGCCGCTTCTTGACCTCCCTGCGCTGCCGCCGCTTCTCCTCCCGCTCCTGCTCCAGCTTCTCCTCGCGCTTCCTCTGCTCCTCCTGTTGCTGGATCCTCCAGTGGTGCAGGGCACTTTGGAGGAGGGTCTTGCGCCGGTGCCACAACGCCGTCTGCATGGCCCCCCGCGGCCCCGCCTCGCACACTCGATGCCCCACATCGCCCGCGGCCGACCTCAGGGAGCGCTGACCAGGGCTGCGGACGGTAGACAGAGCCCCTCGGAGGAGCTTCAGGTCTCCCTCCACGTTATCGTTCAACACGTAATCTCCGCACGCGAAGCAGAAGACGTCCAGCTCGCGGACGTCCATGGCCAGCGGGTGCCCGGCCTGCTGGAAGTGGCTCAGCGAGTGCTCCTCCATATAGCGCCCGCACGCCACGTGGGCGCACTTCAGACACGCCCACAGCGACTCCGTGGTGCCGCAGTCCACGCAGCGCCACATCTGCGGGTTGAGGATGGAGTGGCCGTGGCCCAGGCGGAACCGCACCACATGCTTACAGCGATCCATGTCTCCCAACACGCATGAGCACTCGGAGTCAGGAACCAGACGCCATGCCCGCGCTCATCCTGAGGACCACAGAGAGAGAAGCGGCTTACAATGTGTTCAACTACACACAACATCCAGAACGCGGTGGAGGACTCACTGTGAGAAAGCTTCAGCATCAGAGCGGATGCGTCCCGCTGCCGAAGAGTCTACAGGACTTCATAACGCCGAGCGAACACTGTGGACAAGAGAAACACACTTTATTTACTTCAACACGTGACACATAAATGCACGGCAAACAACAGCTAACAAAACAATTAAAGCCGTGTTGCCACCAAACTTTTTTTACAGGAACTTTTTTTCCCCCCCAGATCTGCTTCTGTCTGCGTTTCCACTGCGGTCTAAAGTACCGCGAAGATTAGGCGATTTAGTTCGGTGATGTAGGACTGCGCGCGGCTGCTCCTCCCAGTCAACGACGAACAATAATCATTCACTGTCTGCAACAATAACAAGTGGAGGAGATACAAGCAAAAGTTTTTGTGCTGTAAAGTGTTTTAATGTTAACTATTTTTCTAGGTGGAACACAGGTTTATCGAGGGAACGTAAAGTTTCTCTGGGGAACGCAAAGGTTTATCGAGAGAACGTAAAGTTTCTCTGGGGAACGCAAAGGTTTATCGAGAGAACGTAAAGTTTCTCTGGGGAACGCAAAGGTTTATCGAGAGAACGTAAAGTTTCTCTGGGGAACGCAAAGGTTTAACGAGAGAACGTAAAGTTTCTCTGGGGAACGCAAAGGTTTATCGAGAGAACGTAAAGTTTCTCTGGGGAACGCAAAGGTTTATCGAGAGAACGTAAAGTTTCTCTGGGGAACGCAAAGGTTTATCGAGAGAACTTAAAGTTTATCTGGGAAACAAGTTTTACGAGAAAATGGAAAGTTACTACTTAAGACCTGCTACTGTCAGTGTTTCCACTGCGGTCTAAAGTACCGCGAAGATTAGGCCAATTAGTTCGGTGATGAAGGACTGTGCACAGCTGCTCCTCCCAGTCAACGATGAACAATAATCATTTTTGCGCGATACTGTCTGCAACAATAACAAGTGGAGGAGATGCAAGCAGCGCTGCTTTTGCTAGTTATGTATTGGTTTCCTAAAGATTTACTAAAATGGCGGAAAAGAAACGAGCGCTGATACTAAAGCGTATTCTGAAAGCTTGTAAAGCTAGATTTAAAATAAGATAACGTATGTTATGATCAGCTATTACGGACCGAGAGATGGCGGAGACAAACGCGCACCATTAGACAGAAAGAGCGAGACTGATACTGAACGCAGAACGAACCTCGCAAAAGACTTTTAAAAATGCCGGTTGAAATAAAATGCTGCGCGAGCTCAACCAATCGGCATGTTCAGCGCCCAAGTCCCACCCCCGAAAGTTCCCGAACTTTGAGAAAGTACTACCTCGCGAGCCGTTTGGAGGGGGAAATATTTACTCAGAACTTCATTTAGACCCTGCGGTCGAAACACACCGAAGTTCCAGCCCAGAGTTCCTGGAGAAAGTTCCTGCGGTGGAAACGCGGCTTAAGTTATGAAAACACTTCTGAATGTTCTCAAAAACTTTTTTTTTTACTTCTTGGTTGCGCGACTGTTAAGGAAATCCTTTTTTAAAATATTATGGGAACGTTCCCAAACAAGTCGAAACATTTTAAAAAGCGCCAAACGTCCAACTAAAACGTGGTTAACGTGTGTATAGCTAACAGGGAACGTTCTCTCAATGTTACGAACAAACGTTCCTCCGGTAACGTTAATAAAGTTATCAGGTCTTAAATAACGTTCTCAGAACATTTACACCGTTTTAGTTGGATGTTTGGCGCTTGTTTGGGAACGTTCCGAGAACATTCAGAAGTAACATTCCCATAATGTTTGAAGAATGGATTTCCTTAACATTCACACAACCAATAAGTAAAAAATTTTTGTGAACATTCAGAAGTGTTTTCATAACTTAATAGTTTTGTTAGCTGTTGTTTGTCGTGCATTTCTATGCCCTGTGTGTGTGTGTGTGTGTGTGTGTGTGTGTGTGTTTGTGTGAGAGAGAGTATTTGAGAGTGTGTAGTTGTGTTTATATACTAGAATGTATGACTGAGTCTCTCTTTAGTATTTGTGCGTTTGTGTTTGTCACACCATACTGTGTGTGTGTGTGACTGTGTGTTATGAGTATGTGTCTCTGTTGTTTAAATGTTTGTGTGCGTGTGTGTGTGTGTGTGTGTGTGCTAACCCGCTAGCGCTACTTACAGAACAAAAGACGCTCCGCCGGGAGACACGCGGAATTCGCGGTAGCGGCGGATCCGGGAGGCTCCAGCCCCGGCGCTTGATCGGTGCGGTTGTGCGCGTGTTTACACCGGCGCGAGAGATCTGTTACTTTAAATCCGTGGAACAAAAACCAGAAAGAGCCGCAGCCACAGAATAAAAACTCACACGGAAAACCCACCGATCAGCTTTTAACCGGGCCCTCCGCGCGAGTCCTCCACGGAACCACCGGTAAATGTGTCTGACGAGTAAAATGACGGTTAATATTAGCGGGGTTTTTTTACACTCGCTTTCGGCTGTTATTTACCGCCATCATCCGCACGCGCGAGCTGTCACCATTTTCGGCTCAACCAAACTCGCCGAGCGCCGGCGTCACTGCGCTCTGATTGGCTGAGGCGCGTTCAATCGCTTCACCACCGTGTTCTGATTGGTCGAGAGGGCGAACGGTGGCCGGCTCTTCATGCGGCTGTGGAGACGTCCGTCAGGTTTTTAAAGCTCCAGAGGCGGGGTCAGATGAACAGATTAACCTCGTCCAAATCACGAGCAGATTTATTTTGCGCTAAAATCATATGCAAGTGTTTTATACACCAATACACTGCAACGCGAAAGACACAAACGGCAAAACAAAGACTAACGTATGGACTTCACGGTTCACAGGAACGCGCATGAGGCACCGCGGGTTACCCAGCATGCTTTGCGAATGTAGTTAAATCAGAGCCCCGAGTTTGAACGGGTTTCGAGGTATTCATAATCACTATAGTTTACATTTCACGGTAATATGTGACCACAAAATTGAGAGTTATAGATCTTAGGCAGAATTAATAATCTCTCCACTGATGTGTGGTTTGAAGGATAATATTTGAAAATCTGAGGGTGCAAAAACATCTAAATATGGAGAAAATCTCCTTTAAAGTTGTCCAGATGAAGTCCTTAGCACACATATTACTACTAATTATACATTTATGATATGGAAATGTACAAAATATCGAACATGATCTTAATATCCTGATGATTTTTGGCATAATTTTGACCCGATGTGTTGTTTGGCCCAGATACAGCCGTGACATCAGCACTGATGAGATGTGGAATATTGTGTTATTTGGACATTCATTTTCTAGCTTGATCTCCCAAAATAAACAACCAAATGTGAATCATACAGGATCATTAAAGCTAAACACAGGGTCTGTTCTAAGTGAAGTATTGAGTTAAATCGAGCTCTGGAGCGCTGGACTTCCTCAGTGTGTTCTGCTCATGCATATTCATATAAACCGGTATTAATAGCCAATAATCTGCACCCTCGTCTGTTAAATGCAAATGTGCTGCTCCTCTTCAAACATCGAAGCTGACGTTCTCCAAGACAATCATCACTTACAGAAATCTGCCCCAGACCCTGGCGTGTTGAGTTCCTGCACGAAGACCAGCTGTCATGAGTGTGTGTGTGTGTGTGTGCGTGTGTGAGCATGAGTGTGTGTACTCAGAGATCGAGACCAATGTCAGGAATAAACTGAAGGGACTCGTCAGTGTCTCTAAATTAGTTTTATTAGTGACTCTTCAATACAATTCAGCCGAGCTCTGGAGGCGTACAGTGGGCGGAGCTAAAGAGACACACACACACACACACACACCGCCTGCGGTTTCCACTCATGATGGGAACACACACACACACTTGCAG
>JARQWZ010004881.1:0-15000 GCA_033150135.1 Gobio occitaniae | reverse complement strand
CCTCTGTGTCCCCGTTTTCCATTTCATGTGCTGTTTTTTCACAAACGGAGCGGTTACAGTAGGATCCTTCTAGATTAGCTTGAATTGAAGTATCTCCCCATATGCTAATTAGGTGTAACCCCTCACTCTCCCTCCACTGACTCTCTCCATCGCTCTTCTCCACATCTAGTCAAGTTTTTAATGTTACTGTGTCTGTTGTGTCTAGGGCTAACTCGCCGCCGCATAATCGTGACAAATGTCGACGTAGATTGACGTAAAAGTCGCATCAAATCCGCCTTGGTTGTTCACACTACGGCCGCATTGAACAAAAATCAGATCTGGGCAAGATTTGAGTGTTCACACTACCTCTGAAGAACTCGGACCTGGTCACTAGACCCCAAAAAATCTGATTTGAGCCACTTTTGCCTGCAGTGTGAACGGGGCCTAAAGGTGCGTTCACTCCGGACGAGATTCACACGAGTGATTTACAAGTTAAGTCAATGCAGAGACGTGAAATGGCATTCTGCGGCGTGATTTGCACGAATTGAGCGTTTTGAATGCGTGATTCGCGAGAATCGCTCAAGTTGAAAAATCTGAACTTTGGCGGATATTTCGCACCGCGTTAACCAATCAGGAGCTTGCTCTAGTAGTGACAATGAGGAGAAAATCTGTATATTAATATCTGGTTCAGACAATATGATTATCACTGTGATAACATTAAATGACATGAAACACAACCCAGTCTCTTTTTGTTAAATGCAAGTTTATGTTTGATCAATAATACAAAAGTAGAAGTAAAAGGTATAATAAGCTATACATGAAATAAAGCAAACAATTCAGTCAAACATTCAAAGTCAGAGCTAGTCGGCTAATGTTACAACGCCAACGTACAGTTATAGCCTAAAAATATAAAGCAATGAAACTTCACTTTGCCTTCAGACTAAACGATTTGCCAGGGAACAAATTATAGATCCATGAGAGCAAAGATCGGCCGTTACAAGACGAATTATAGCTCGAGACATCAGAGCCAGCGGCAGAAGAACTGGCTGAGGAAAGGCTGATCTCACCGGGTTAATGAGCGCCGCTGATCCACTGGAGCTCACACACACACACACCAGATCACATGTTCAAATAGGCACTCTTTATATAAATAAACCACACATTTGAGCTTTAAACTACTACATTATCGACTGAAAAAGTCTTACAACTATGTTGTCACACATTAACAGTAGATTTTAACAAAAAAAGACGTGTAAACACAGCCCATGTCAGACATTTCTCAACGAGACGAGCCGCTGGCAGGTAGTGTTGTTTTTAATTTTAGTTTTAGTCTAGTCTTTGTGTCAAGTTGTCATTTTAGTTTTTATTAGTTTTAGTCATAGTCATACTCTTTTTAGTCTAGTCAAGTTTTAGTCGACTAAAAGTCTGAGCATTTTAGTCTTATTTTAGTCAGAATTATCCATGTCTATTTTCGTCTAGTTTTAGTCGACGATAACTGGTGACATTTTAGTCTAGTTTTAGTCAATGAAAATTGTATTTTAGTCTCTTTTTAGTAATGCAATTACTAAATTACTTATGCAAGTTACAACATATTTATTTTACCAACTAAACATGTTAGAAGTACACACACATATCACATTATCACACATTTAGTCTCTTTTTTATTAGTCATCGTCACATGACCAGCATTTACGTTGCGTCTCGTCTCGTTTTCGTCACGTTATAAAGGTTCGTTGACGACGATATTTAGTCATACTTTTCGTTGACGAAAACAACACTACTGGCAGAAGCCCCACCCATGAGGCGAATTCACGTCTGTTGTGAAGTGAATTTCACGCGCGAATGAAGCGAGTAAACTCAAAGTGTTCAAGCGTCCACCTTCGCGCGAATAATTCGCGCCTGGTGTGAACGCCACATAAGACTCAACATCTGTGAACATCTGTGAACATCTGGCCCACCTCGACGGAGATGCCCCTGGCGCTGGAGCTCATGGCCACGGTCCCGATCTTCACCAGGAAGTCGCAGTAGCGGTACCGGGCCCCCCGGCTCTCCACTTTATGGCTCTTGGCGTTCTGGAAGTGGCTCTTGAGCTTCACCATCAGGACGTCGAAGTTAGCGTCCGCGCTCAGGCCCGGCCCGCCCTCAAACAGAGCCATGCAGCTCAGCGGCGTCTCCGAGTTATGCATCACGTACAGGAGCTTCGACGGCTGACCTGCGGAGAGAGAGGGAGCGGTTGACATGCAGTGCGGTTTCCATGGTAACGGTGTGCCGCGGTTTCCATGGTTACCGGTGGCGTTTCCCGTGGCGTGGTAGGTCTCGCAGTCCACCCAGAAGTTCCCCTGTTTAACGGCCCCCAGCTGCTCCAGCCTCTTGTGCAGCGCATCCACCGTCTGCTGGACACTCTTGCCCTCGGACACGGGCACCTGACACACACTACACACACACACACACATCACTGTACAAACATGCGGAACAAAATGGCGTCTTCACTGTCCCCGCGGTGTGTGTTGATAGAAACTAGGGCTGGGTATTGACTAAGGATGCAACACTACAGTTAGTCCACGGTTCAATACACACCTCGGTTTTTAACCACTGTTTTCGGTTGGGTTCTGATGGCTTGTCACATCAGTTTTTTGTTAATCTATTCTTAAGCGACAGGAACAGCCGCTGTCAAATAAAGACCTGCACACATCTAATATACAGACACACACCGACTTTACTTTCACTTTACACATAACCGACTGTGTTTATGTTAATCTTGTGTGTATTTGACAGTATTAGCGCAGTTAGACGATTAGTCCAGTAATCACGTGTTTGACAGGCGTTTAGTGCGCGCGCTCTGAAAAGCGCATGTTTAAACCGCGCACACGCCGGCAAGGCTTTAAAACACATGCAAATAATGAGCTTTGGTGATTGTGAATAACTCTAGTGTTCCGTGAGTGTAACTCCACCACTAACGTGTGATGTGAATGTACGTTGTGTTGTTCAGTATTGGGATGGAGGCAAATGCTAGAATTTGTAGAAAAATACTTAATTAAATGCAAAACCGAAAAACCGCAATTCACAGGCGCATATTGAACCGTGAAGGCCGTACCGAACAGCTCAATATTATATTGAGAATTGTGGCATCCCTAATATTGACACAAATTTCACAATTCGATTCGATTTTCGATTCAATTCAATATGGATTATTTTGGATATGTATCAGGTATAATACATGAGAAATGTTCTCAAGGAAAACTAATTTCTGAACTAATGTTGTAAACTATGGGAGTCAGTTGATACTACATTAGCCGACTAATATTGAAGGTACAAATGAACAGATTTGTATACAAACACTTAAATGACACTAAATTATGTTTGTCTTTTATATAATAATAAAGTTATAATATTAACTTTACAATTACATAATCATAATTCTACTCCAATGAGTTTTTTTTTAAATATAAACATTTAAAGGGTGTCTGTCATAATAACTTGCCAGATTTATTAAATATTGAAGAACATTGACAATGAATATCCTCTGTAATGTGCATATAATTATCAAAATGCTCATCTCTAGAGTTAATTTTTCTAACTGACTAGCGAGTTTATGGACACTGGATATGGTTTTTCTGACTGTGACATTGTTTACTTGTAAGCCGTTATACTGACATCTTTCTGTGGTTGAAACACTGATTGAGCGATTCTATGTGACATGATACAGATTTCGGTAAGTTGTCCTGTATCTTTAACACACTTTCAGAAGCTCATTGGTGTTTATTTCGCGCTGTTACTGGTATTAAAGCGGAAGAGAAAATCTGTTCATCTGCCGGTTCTCGAGCTGATCTCACGCCACAGCGCCAAAACGGTAATCATGTTTTTGAATTTCGTAAACAAAATAGACTAATCGATTCTTGGGATTTAAGAATCGATATTGTTTTGTAAAAGTGATAATCGATTAAAATCGAGAAATCGATATTTTATACCCAGCCCTAATAGAAACGGCTCATTCTAAGGTAATAAACACAAAACGGGCTTTATAAACATATTTATGTGTGTTATTCTGCATTTCTGATAGATCCTCATAAATATTACACACTGCACCTTTAATTAAAAAACACATGTTTCTGTAATATACTCAATCCAACAACTATTTTTTTGCTTTTAATTCAGCACAATATAGTTTTATAAGCACCAGCGCACTCAAAACGACACGTAAAAAACACATTTACAAAACAAAAACATGAAAACAAAAGTGTTTTCCTCACCACGTTACACCCATTTCTTTGGCGCAAACTTCCGCGAGCCCGTGTTTACTTCCGGCTCAATCCGGCTTTCGTGAATAACACAATCCGTTTAAAAAGGGAAACTTTAATCGGACAGTATGTAAATGTCAGTATTTAGCTATATAACTTAATAAAATGGACGCAAATGCGCCGAGACGTCGATTGAGCGCGACACAGCTCGTGTGAGCGGAAGTAAACAGTGTCGCGAGCGCCGGTCTGAGATCAGCTGTTACGCGTGCACGAGCCCAGCGCTCGCTCCAGTCATCTGACCTCAGATCAGCCATACAGACACACACTCACACACTGCGCCATTAGCTTCAGACACACGTGTGTTCGGTGCGCAGCGGCATGTCATGCGTTGAGAACGGGGTTAATCATAATAATAGTAATAGTAATAATTCACCAGCTTCATATTAATAATCGTCATGCCGAAGGTGAAGAGGGGCCGAAGCGGGCCGGAGCGCAGCGGCGTCGGCGTGTCTCTGGCCGATCAGATCCTGCAGGGAGACTCGCTCCGGAGCAGCGGCCGCGTGAAGAACCGAAGCCGGACTCACGAGGAGGAGGAGCAGGAGTATGTGGACGAGAAACTGTCCAGAAAGATCCTACAACAGGCCCGGATACAACAAGACGAGCTGCAGACCGAGTTAGGACTCGCCGCAGAAACCAAAAGACCACCCGCTACTCAACTAGGTGAGTGAAGTTACCTGAGCATATCATAGACAGTGAATGAATCTCATGTTATAGTGGTGCCACTCGACCCGCTCCGAGCGGGATTCGAACCGACGTTGCGCTCTAACAAGTACAAACCTCTTGAAAACATGGAGACAGACGGTTACTGTATTAACTTCACTGTATTAGTGGTGCTTTATCAGTCAAACATGTACAACATTGTATAGTATACTTTACATTAAAGCATAATATAACTGGTGCTACTCAACCTGCTCCGAGCGGGATTCGAACCTGCGTCTTTAAAGGATTAGTTCACTTTTAAATAAACTTTTGCTGATAATTTACTCACTCCAATGTCATCCAAGATGTCCATGTCTTTCTTTCTGCAGTCGAAAAGAAATGAAGGTTTTGGATGAAAACAGTCCAGGGTTTTTCTCCATATAATGGACTTCAATGGGCTCCAAACGGTTCAAGGTCCAAATGACAGTTTCAGTGCAGCTTTAAACGACACCAGATGATGAATAAGGGTCTGATCTAGACAAACCATCAGTTTCTGAGAGAAACCCAGCAGTATTTATGCTATTATTTTACCTCTTATTAGACGAACGTGATCATCTCTGAGCTCAGACATAACTTCCGCTAAGTGAGGTCAAATTAGATCGTGGTCATAGATGTATCGATCGTAGATGCCTCATTCTACTGATCCGTGCAGTCGCTAATGAGGCATCTACGTATACATCTATGACCCTGATCGTATTTGACCTCACTTAGCGGAAGTTATGGCTGAGCTCAGAGACGATCACGTTCGTCTAATAAGAGGTAAAATAATATCATAAATACTGCTGGGTTTCTCTCAGAAACTGATGGTTTGTCTAGATCAGACCCTTATTCATCATCTGGTGTCGTTTAAAGCTGCACTGAAACTGTCATTTGGACCTTGAACCGTTTGGAGCCCATTGAAGTCCATTATAAGGAGAAAAACCCTGGACTGTTTTCATCCAAAACCTTAATTTCTTTTCGACTGCAGAAAGAAAGACATGGACATCTTGGATGATGGGGGTGAGGAAACTATCAGCAAAAGTTTATTTAAAAGTGAACTAATCCTTTAAAGCTGCTCTCCGTAAGTTTTGTAACCTGCAATTGCAGTTATTTGCGGAATTATCGTGGGTTGTGCGTTGGCACGGCTCCTCAGCGCGGATGAATCTCATGTTTTGAGAAGTAAGTGTGGCTGTCAGTCACTGCGAAATATCATCTGAAGAAGTAACACATGTCTGCCACTTTTGTTCTGACCAACTGAGGAAAAAAACATTAATCGCACTATTAAATCTAATGATCGCTTAGCTCATATCACATCAAAACGTGCTAATTATTGTAACAATTTGTTCTAAAGTTGTTAATGTTTGCAACAATAGCATTGTGTGACTAAGTGTATTGTGTTAGCGATACCTGTAGATTTGAATTTCAGTACTGTCTAATATTTTGCTTTTGTCACTGATGATTGTCCTTTGTTCCTTTCTGGATTACAATCTGCCATCAAAATGATGTGTTTAATTATTCCAGCTGCTGTGAGTAAAGGCTATAAATGATAGTTGCATCCTCACATGCGAGTAATGACGCAAAGACGAACGGCGGCATGCTTGAATTTCCCGATATAATAGTACCAGCATTTAAATTATAACGCATTATTACAAGCCTAGTGTTGTGAATCGGGCTGAGGTAAGGAGATCGTTTTGAACACTGGCTGGTTATGTGCTTGCTTAAATTATTTTTAACCAAAAATAGTTACGTACTGCAGCTTTAACCAGTGTTAAAGACTGAAGCCTCTGCCGTCAGTCGCTCCGAGCGGGATTCGAACCGGAGTCTCCGGCGTGGGAGGCAGGGGAGTGAGCTTTACACTCCCTCACCAAATGTAATGCTGCGTTCACACCAAACGCGAATAGAGCGTCAAAATCGCGTCTACCGCGTCTAGTTTCACGCGCAAACATTTTTAATGCATTCGCGCGTCCGCGGCGAATTGGACGCGTGTAGAAATCGAGCGCTGGAAGCGAAATTGACGCGCGTTCAAGGCTCTCCAGGAGAAATATGTCAAAACACCACTCTTCCTCTTTTCATTTTCATTAAATATATATATTAATCATGAATAGCCACACAAATGTGGTCCAGGCCACGCCTACATTATCTTCACTGCATGTATGTTTAAATATCCTTAAATTATAAAGTTATGAAACTTCTCTTTGCCCTCAGTCAAAACGCTTTGCAGACAACAAATGATGATCATGAGAGCAAAGATCGGCCGCTAGATCCACACAAGATGATTTATATCTGATGTTTAACTACAGAAGGACTGTCTGAGGAAAGGCTGCTCTCGCTGGGGTTAATGAGCGCTGAGCGCCGCTGATCGCCTGGATCTCACAACTCCACAAACACACGATCATTATTTTTAAATAGGCGCTCTCTTTATAAATAAACCACTGATTTGAGCTTTAAACAACTACATTCTAACCTGAGAAAAAGTCTTAAAACTACATTTTGTGACACAATAGTAGTATTTTTAAATTATGCAGGGTTTCTCATTGTCACTTCATCATGTGACCGCAGCGAGCAGGCTCCTGATTGGTTAACGCACCGCAAATTGACGCCAAAGTTTAAATTTTTCAACTCGGGCGTCAGACGCGAATTTGCTTCAAACACGTGAATGCACAAAAGCACCACTCGCATGTAACGCGTGTATCGCGCAAGACGTTCAATTTGCGTCATTCGCGCCGCGGGACCTCCAGACGCGCGTCAACGCGCCTTTCCATTGACTTAACATTGAAATCACTCGCACCAGACGCTCTAATCGCGTTTGGTGTGAACGCAGCATAAGACCCGCTCCGAGCGGGATTCGAACCTGGGTCTCCGGCGTGGGAGGCCAGGGGACTGAGCTTTACTGGCCTACGTCCATTACACTTAATCAGTCAAACATAAACAGTGTATAACACACTTTACATTAAAGCAGATGAACTCTATAGCACAGAGATCTAACAGAACCGCGGTGTCCGTGTTTCAGGTCCGAGTGTGACCGATGGAGACTCTGATGACGAGTGGCCGGCTCTGGGGGAGGTGGAGGAGACGGCCGGAGAGGTGGAGGTGGATCCGGACGATGAGAAGGCCATTGAGATGTTCATGAACAAGAACCCGCCGCTCAGGTGAGCTCCAGTGAGTCCAGTGTGTGTACGCGAGCAGGACTGAGCATCATGTGACGCGTGTGTGTGTGTGTGTGACAGACGTACGCTAGCCGACATCATCATGGAGAAGATCACGGAGAAGCAGACGGAGGTGGGCTCGGTGATGTCCGAGGTGTCGGGCCGGGCCGTCTCTCAGCTGGACCCCAGAGTGGTGGAGGTGTACCGGGGCGTCAGCAAGGTCCGCCACATCCGCTCGCGTGCTAATGCTAGCTGATGTTAGCGCATGATGTGTCTGACGTCACTCTCTCTCTCCGCAGGTCCTGGCCAAATACCGCAGCGGGAAGCTTCCCAAAGCCTTTAAGATCATCCCGGCTCTCTCCAACTGGGAGCAGGTGCTGTACCTCACCGAGCCGGAGACCTGGACCGCCGCCGCCATGTATCAGGCCACCAGGTCAGAGGTCAAATCACACGGAATTTCGTAGAATTGTTATTAGGGGCCAAGCACCGAAGGAGACTACAAAATTGGGGCCACACCAATTCTGGAGTCTCTAAGGGCGTTTTCACACTGAGAGTCCGCACCAAGGTCCGATCCGAAGGTCATGTTTTGATACATTTGATACTTTCGGTTAGTTTTGGTTTGGTTTCTCATTGCCATCATGCGAGCGTACTAAAGAACTGCACATGACACACGCGTGTCCACTCGTCTTCATCTATGTGTTTGGCATCTGGACTGTGATTGGTTTGTAAACAGACTTGCGTCTTTGACTAGAGTGAATGAACGGACTCATATCGCCGCCACTATTGAACAGTCGCACTGCTGGACTATTTTCTTTTCGTTACGTTTAAAAGTGGAAATTTCAAGCTTTATATTCACATATTTCTCATGTTTGTGAGACGAGTATCTGCTGAGTTTCAGTTTATTGTTCATGTGTAAAGCGTGTGATCGCTCCCGCCATTGTCTGCTGTAGACTATTTGCTTCTTATTTATTAAATCCAGGCAATTATCTGATTAAACGTTGATTAAAATTAAGATACAATTTACACAAAACGAAATTCACCTTAAAGAAAGGCTTTCTACGCAAAATCATACAAAATTTCTTTCAAAATCATTTCTGACCTTCTGTCTTCTGACATATTGCGCATCTTTTCACTTTTCATAATCAATGTAGCGGAGATGAAGTTTAGAAATAACATTATAATATTAAACATAAACAGGAACTTCCTGTAAATGCTCTGAGAGTCTGAACCGTACAGAAAATGCTTTCACACTAGAAACGAACCGAAGCTTTGTTCAGTTTGATCCGCACTGAAAAGTCTAAAAATCTGCACCAAACAAGGTGTGTGTAAAAGCGCCCTAAAACAATCCCTCTAGCGCCACCAGCTGTCCAAAGCTGCACTCATGTTTATGCTAATAACTTTTGAACCCTAATGGATAGAAACAAAATGGCTGAGCTCATGGCGATTCGATGAAGTCATTTGTCGTCATTAAAAAATGTCCACCATTTTGAATTTTCCAAAAAACCTACTTTTGCGATCTCCTCGTAGGCCATTGCTCCATTTTTCACAAAAATGGAACCAGATCATCTTCAGACTCTGCTGACCAAACGATATCCGATTCAAGACGATTAGTCAAACGGTTCTCGAATAACGCACAAATGAAATCGACAAAGTGCCCACAGAAATGAAAGTCCAGAACGCTTTAGCATATTCTGACCAGACCTGGTGTGTGTTCTGCCAGCCATGACCTGAGGCTGCGTTTCGGCGCAGTGCCACCTAGTGGTGCGGAGACACAAACATTGGATATTTTTAATTATAACTTCAGAATGCTTTAGCCAAAAATCACAAAACTCTTTATATTCGGGGCATCAAGCCGAGCCATACCATACCAATTTTCCCATGTCAGCCATTTTGAATTTTGTCAAAAGTGCTATATTTTACGAACGCATTGGTGTATCATTATGAAACTCACCGCCACCTTGTGGACAAAGTTATAATGAATTTTCCAAAAATGCTAATAACTGTTGATTAAATTTGACTATTGGCGTAAAGCTGGTTTTAATATATCCCTTGGGTCATGCCAAGAACATAGATCCCAATTTTACCATAGTTGGCCAAACTTCCTGTCCGCCATTTTGATTTCCTTTAAACCAACTTTTTCGAACTCCTTCGAGACCCTTTGTCTGATTTTCACCAAAATCGTCAGATCATGACAGCAAAAAGTTATTAATTTCGTGTCAACAGACAAAACCGTTTTCATATATGCAGCGATGAAGTTGCCAAAATGACTCTTGAGGCTGTACCTCTGCAATACTGTGACGTGATGAGCCCTCACTCTGACCACATCCGCTTCATTACTGCGCCACCTAGTGCTCAAAACTCATAAACCATTCAATCATATTATCAGTGACTGGATATATGATTTTTCCGCCATTTTGCCTAAAATCATCTTAAAATGCCTTTAATTGCTCATTGTTGCAGTTGGTCTAACCCTAATAATGGCTGATCGCTGCTATATTAATCATAATTCAACATTTTAATAATGAGAATGATTATAAACTATAATAAATGACATTACTGTATCAACATTACAGTAGCAGGATCTTCTCTGAGATGTGTGTGAGGTGTGTGTGTGTGTGTGTGTGTGTGTGTGTGTGTGCAGGATCTTCTCTGAGATGTGTGTGAGGTGTGTGTGTGTGTGTGTGCAGGATCTTCTCTGAGATGTGTGTGTGAGATGTGTGTGTGTGTGTGTGTGTGTGTGTGCAGGATCTTCTCTGAGATGTGTGTGTGTGTGTGTGTGTGTGTGTGTGTGTGTGTGTGTGTGTGTGTGTGTGCAGGATCTTCTCTGATGTGTGTGTGTGTGTGTGTGTGTGTGCAGGATCTTCTCTGATGTGTGTGTGTGTGTGTGTGTGTGTGTGTGTGTGTGTGTGTGTGTGTGTGTGTGTGTGCGTGTGTGTGCAGGATCTTCTCTGATGTGTGTGTGTGTGTGTGTGTGTGTGTGTGTGTGTGCAGGATCTTCTCTGATGTGTGTGTGTGTGTGTGTGTGTGTGTGTGTGCAGGATCTTCTCTGATGTGTGTGTGTGTGTGTGTGTGTGTGTGTGTGTGTGTGTGTGTGTGTGTGTGTGTGTGTGCAGGATCTTCTCTGATGTGTGTGTGTGTGTGTGTGTGTGTGTGTGCAGGATCTTCTCTGATGTGTGTGTGTGTGTGTGTGTGTGCAGGATCTTCTCTGATGTGTGTGTGTGTGTGTGTGTGTGTGTGTGTGTGCAGGATCTTCTCTGATGTGTGTGTGTGTGTGTGTGTGTGTGTGTGTGTGCAGGATCTTCTCCTCTAACCTGAAGGAACGCATGGCTCAGCGCTTCTTTAACCTGGTGCTGCTGCCCAGAGTCCGCGATGACATCACCGAGTACAAGCGGCTGAACTTTCACCTCTACAGCGCGCTGAAGAAAGCCCTCTTCAAGCCCGGAGCCTGGTTCAAAGGTCAGTCCGTGTGCAGGGCTTGAGATGTGTGATGTGTGTCTCTGAACACTAGAGGACGCTGGGAACTCTCTCTAGATCTCAGAGAACAAACTCACACTCTTACACATTTGAGATTACTCAAACCTTTGTGGAAGTGAAACTAAATAGAAATATATAAGATGAACGCAAACTATAAATGACAAAAGCATATGGCAAAACATTCATACACATATTGTGTGTGTGTAAATCAGCAGCCGGTCCGTCTCTTAAAGGGCCAGTTCTCCATTAATGAGGATCCTGTGGTCGTCTCTAATGTCCTCAAACCCCTCAGACTCTCCTTCCTCAGATAAAGCCATCGAGTCTCTTCAGAACATCTGGAATAATCCGCTCCCTCCGTATGGATCAGTTGTGTGTTGTGTGTCTTTGCTCAGTGTGTGTTGGTTGTGTTGCTGTTGTCGGCTGTGAGGACCTTTAAAATAACTGAACTCATTTGGCGGAGTGATATGGAACTGTAATGCGGTCAAAACCTGCCGGAACTACTTTCCCTGAAAATAACTACACCCCTTCAGTTCGTCAGCCAATCAGAATCAGGCATTCAGCAGCCCTGCAGTGGAAATATAGATGAATGCTTATTAAAGTGGTCAAGAGTGTTTTGTTGATTGGCTTTAAAGGGTTAGTTCACCCTAAAATGTAGATTGTGTCATTAATGACTGAGCCTCATGTGGTTGGACACCCGTCAGACCTCCGTTCATCTTCAGACACAAATGAAGATATTTTAGTGTAAATCTGATGCTCTGAAAGGCCTCCATTGGCTCAACTTTACACTCTCAAGACCCTTAAAAGACACTAAAGACTAAAGTTACAAAGTCCATCTCACTACAGCGGCTCTACAATAACTTTATGAAGACGAGAATAGTTTCTGTGCGCAAAAAAACCCTAAATAACTACTTATATAGAGATGACGATTTCAAAACACGGCCTCATGAAGCTTCGAAGCGTTATGAATCAGTGAGTCGATTCAGCGGTTCAAAGTGTTATGAATCAGTGAGTCGATTCAGCGGTTCAGAGCGTTATGAGTCAGTGAGTCGATTCAGCGGTTCAGAGCGTTATGAGTCAGTGAGTCGATTCAGCGGTTCAGAGCGTTATGAGTCAGTGAGTCGATTCAGCGGTTCAGAGCGTTATGAGTCAGTGAGTCGATTCAGCGGTTCAGAGCGTTATGAGTCAGTGAGTCGATTCAGCGGTTCAGAGCGTTATGAGTCAGTGAGTCGATTCAGCGGTTCAGAGCGTTATGAATCAGTGAGTCGATTCAGCGGTTCAGAGCGTTATTAATCAGTGAGTCGATTCAGCGGTTCAGAGTGTTATGAATCAGTGAGTCGATTCAGCGGTTCAGAGCGTTATGAATCAGTGAGTCGATTCAACGGTTCAGAGTGTTATGAATCAGTGAGTCGATTCAGCGGTTCAGAGCGTTATGAATCAGTGAGTCTTCATGATTTGGATCGTGTGTCAAACCGCTGAATCGACTCACTGATTCATAACGCTTCGAAGCTTCATGATGCCGTGTTTTGAAATTGGGGTGTTAATAAAGGCCTTCTGAAGCGAATCGACGCGTTTGTGTGAGAAAAATATCCATATTTAAAACTTTATCAAGTAAACTTTCGGCCTCTGCCTTCCCTGTTCAGTTTCTGGAAGTGTGTAAAGTTCCCCTGCGGATGGAAAGACTAACGCTCAGCTCCGCTCGTCATGACGTCACACACACATCTGGAGTTTCACTTTCAACATTCAACACTTTTACACAGAAGGCGGAGGCCGAAAGTTTACTTGATAAAGTTTTAAATATGGATATTTTTCTTCCACAAACGCGTTGATTCGCTTCAGAAGGCCTTTATTAACACCCCAGAGCCGCTGGAGCAGTTATATGACGCACAGATGCACGTTTTGGGCACTTATGATCCATATACAGCTCCTGCTGCAGTATTTCAGTCACTGAGAACAGCGGGACGTTTTTAAAACGCTTAACGTGAAAAACACTATAAGGTGAGCTGCACCAATTAGGATTAAATGAAGCAAAGTTTAAAGGATTTGTTGATATGGGTTTTATTTTAAATGGAGTTCAGTTTAAACACAGATGAATTACGCAGTAAACCGTTATAGAGCTGATCAGCAGCAGGCGGAGGAGAACTGAAGACAGGATAAAGAATCCTTAAAGTGCTGGAATGAACTAAAACACTGATATTAAAAGATTAAATTCAGTTTACAGCTTTTTGATGATGCGTACTATATACAGGCGAGTAGAGGAGGCAAGAGTGTGTTCTTTATAACGGGTTTGATGGGAAAACACCTCGTGTTGCTCTGATATTCTGTGTTCGTCTGCTTTCCTGTACAAAGTGTGCAACATCAATAAGGTGGATATTGAATTTGGTATTTTAATATCACTGTCTTCCCGCATTAATACTGACGGCAAACCTGGTAAAAATGACTAGCCAATGGAGGAGAGACACGCCTCCAGACACGCCTCCAGACACGCCTCCAGACACGCCTCCAGACACGCCTCCAGACACGCCTCCAGACACGCCTCCAGACACTCCTCCAGACACTCCTCCAGACACTCCTCCAGACACGCCTCCAGACACTCCTCCAGACACTCCTCCAGACACTCCTCCAGACACGCCTCCAGACACGCCTCCAGACACGCCTCCAGACACGCCTCCAGACACTCCTCCAGACACGCCTCCAGACACGCCTCCAGACACGCCTCCAGACACTCCTCCAGACACTCCTCCAGACACGCCTCCAGACACTCCTCCAGACACTCCTCCAGACACGCCTCCAGACACTCCTCCAGACACTCCTCCAGACACGCCTCCAGACACTCCTCCAGACACGCCTCCAGACACTCCTCCAGACACTCCTCCAGACACTCCTCCAGACACGCCTCCAGACACGCCTCCAGACACGCCTCCAGACACGCCTCCAGACACGCCTCCAGACACGCCTCCAGACACTCCTCCAGACACGCCTCCAGACACTCCTCCAGACACTCCTCCAGACACGCCTCCAGACACGCCTCCAGACACTCCTCCAGACACTCCTCCAGACACGCCTCCAGACACGCCTCCAGACACTCCTCCAGACACGCCTCCAGACACGCCTCCAGACACGCCTCCAGACACGCCTCCAGACACGCCTCCAGACACTCCTCCAGACACGCCTCCAGACACGCCTCCAGGCACGCCTCCAGACACGCCTCCAGACACGCCTCCAGACACGCCTCCAGACACGCCTCCAGACACTCCTCCAGACACGCCTCCAGACACGCCTCCAGACACTCCTCCAGACACGCCTCCAGACACTCCTCCAGACACGCCTCCAGACACGCCTCCAGACACTCCTCCAGACACGCCTCCAGACACGCCTCCAGACACGCCTCCAGACACGCCTCCAGACACGCCTCCAGACACGCCTCC